>APFE030203441.1:0-184144 GCA_000404065.3 Pinus taeda
TGAGGTTTTTTATTTTATGTGTATAAAAGATAATGATGGGAGTTTCCAAAGATGCAAGAGAAGGTTTTGAAGCCTTACTTAAATAGGAGTCATAGAGATTGATGTGGTAACTGGATCAAAAGTGGGGGATTAGAGTTGCATGAAGAGATCAACACTACCCCAGACCTAAGACTTGGATTAGAAAATGGCCTTCTTGTCCCCAATATTGTAAAAAACAACAACAAAAAATCCCTGGGCCATAGGATAAATACTCATATTATCCATCAAGAGAGGTTTCCATTTCCCAAAGATCTATTTGTGTAGCAACCAAAATCCATTAAACCTACAGATCAAACCTTGCTCCAAAAAATATTTTTCGTAGCTAAAAGTGTCCTCTTCCAAATGAATATTAAGGAAAGGAACTTCTTGAACTACAGAAAGAGATCAGATTTCAGCATGGCACTATACAAAACTGAAGAAGAGCTTGCTAGACAGACAACATTCCTGCAAAAGATATTGTCATCTTCGCTAGATCAATGAGATTCGGCATTGTTCAAACTAGAATAGAGATTTTCAAAGAACTCCATGCAATCAAGAATTAATCGTCCAACTAAATAAAAACCCTAGTTGCCGAGGGTCTTTAGAGCTCAGTCCATCCCCACATAAGAGACAATTTTAATGTGATATTTAACTGTGTGTTATGATGGCTTTTCATGAATGGTTCATTTCAATGTTTTATCTGAGAGCTTTTATAAAATAAGTATGAGTAAAAAGTTGGATTAAATTACATTTAATATTATACTATTAAAATAAAATATTAAATTTAAATATTATTTACATTAAATTTAATATTGTTTATTTTCAACGGTGTCGTTACATTCATGGTAATAAATTGATATTGTTATCACATAAAAATGATGAAAAATGATATAAATGGCAATCCATTTGAATAATTTTTCAATATGTGATAGATAAATGAAATTATATATCATGAGTAATAGAAAATTGTAAAATTTTAAAAATTAAATTGAAAATGTAAAAGAATAAAAGATTAACTATCTATTTAAATAGATAGATAGAAAGAATTTTGACAGGGTTCTAAGGATCATAATTATTTGCATGCACTCTTTCCTTATTTGCAATACATTTACTCCTCATTCTTTCTGGTTGAATTCATTTTGAGTTGGTCATGACTAGCCATTGACTTCATGAAAAAGCTAGCATAGAACTTTAAATGACCTTCCATTTATATGATAGTGTTTATAATGCTCTTACTATCTTAGTCTTGCTAGAAGGAACCATGTTGTTGGAAGTAGTGATAGTACCAACAAATAAACAAGTGGAAATCTTTTGAACATGATCCCAACTTTGGGGTCGAAACTAGTCGAAGCTAATCTTTTGATTCTCAATATAGTTCTCCTTCATTCTTAGCCAAAGGAATTCATTCCAAAATTTTAACATGGGGTGATGTTGACTCTAAGGGAAACATCATTTGATAATGCAATCTCTTAATATGATAAATATGGTATTTGTTTTTAGGAACAATATAATATTATGGGAGATTTGACAATAAAATAACAAGTAAGATCTTTTTCTTCCCTTGATGGACTATTAAAATTGGCTATCTTGCATCCAATGGTATTTTATGTGGATGTTTACAAATTAAGGTTTTTTTTTACTAGAATTATAATTATATAAAAATAGTAGGTACTTAGTGTTGCCTTAGCTCCTATCCTATATCCATGCACAAGAATTTTTTCCTATCATCTTAATTGATTTCAATGGGCTTTATCAAATCTTCTTATCCTCAAATCATAGCTTTTCAATTCACCAAAGATACAAACCTTCTCACGACACATATAAAAACAATACTCTAATAGGGATACATTATAGAGTATACGTTTGTGTTCTTATCACTAAAGAGTTGGGAAGGATGGACATTTTCAATGATATATCTAGGAATAATTGCTCAATTTTATTGATAGAATTCTTCTTCTCTTCACCATCAACTTTGGATTCAGTGTCACATTCCATTTCATCCACATTTTTTATTCTCTCCACCATCCTTCTTCTTTCCACCACCATCATTCTTATCCCCATGGCACTACCTTGCTTCTTCTTCCCTCCTTTATTTACATGATCCTTCTTGCCCCCTAACTTTTCTCCATTGCTTTTCTATGGGATGACCACCATTTGTTTCCCAGTCTTTTTTTGGAGATATTCCACCAAGTTATTGGGATCCAACACTCCTTGATAGTTTCCTTATCATTCTTCACTTTATTTTATGCACATTTCATTATTGTGTAGTTTTTATGTAAGGTATTCAAGTGTCGCTGTGGAGTGATTGGAGGTGAGAAGTCCTATTTCCTTTCCACTCACAATCATGTTGTCTCAACATTTATGCTTGGGTTGGAAAGGGGGAGAGCAAGGTAGGTGTTTTATCACCCCAATTTCTCTCACTTCCAAAATTTAATTGATTTTAACCGGAAATATTAGAAAACATCATTCAGAAAAATTAATACACTTGAAAGTATGGTTCATATCTCAATTACATGCCACTCAGGCTAGTGAAATATGTAATTGCTTAAATCAAGGTTCATGCAACCTTTCTAATTGAAATTGTGTGATGGTGTGAGTTATCCTTTCATACAATTGCAAATCCTACAAATATGTGAAATCAATAATTTAGTGGCCGATAAATGCCCAAAATTGACTAAAAATCACTGATTGTTGAGTGTAGGTTTGGTTTAGATTTACATCTTGTAAATATTTGGGCATTTGATCCTCCTTTTGCTCAAATCAAACACATAAGATCCCATACAAAGGCCTAGGCATTTCCACTTGAACCATTTCTCCTACAAACTTAACTTCAATGCATAAATAAAAACCATATCTATGCATTTCAAAAGAACTTTAAATGAAAATTTAAATTAAAATAATTAGATTAAGAAGAAAAGCATAATTTCTTCTTTCACTTAATTTAATGTTGACTTAATTCTATATGAATCATTTTTCCTCATATGTACAGATTTTGATTTTCTTACCTTATGTGTATCAATTTTCCTCGTACAAAATAAAAGTGATTCTGATTATCCAATATTAACAAGATTATTAAAAGTTTTAAAGCCCCTTCCACATAAAAGATGAATACCACATGGTTCCTCTCCGATGATGCATTTGTGAACATTCAACATGAAATTGGAGAAGTCTTGCATTCACAATATTTATGTATACGAATTTAGTATGATCCAAGGTTACCGTAACTCTATGAGTCTCACACGACTTTACAGTAACTAAAGACTTTTACGAGAGAGCCTTGGAGGAATGAGCATAGACTCTCTTAGTTGAATTGAATTTTCATGGCGGTCAGAGAAAACACAATAACAACCAACCCGACTTTATTGCCACTAACTCAAGACTTTTACCAGGAGAGTGTTGGAGGAATGAGCATAGACTCCTTAGTTGAATTGAACTTTTATGGCGGTTAGAGAAAACACAATAACCACCAAACCCATAGCTGCTCGGGATTCAAAAGGGGCGTGCTCGGGGACCATAGACTCCGAGTTGCAAAATCAAATTGTCATAATAAAAAGACTTTCATCAATTTGGGATTATCATGTTTTTCCACAAAGTGATATATCGAACATTGAAGAATTAAATAAAAAACAAATATAAAAAAAGGTAGTTGTTTATAATGCGATTTTTTGAAAGTTTTTTTGGTGATTTTTTTCGTCAAAATTCGGCAATAATTTATTGGAATCGCAAGTTTGATAGCTAGTTTCTGCACAATCAAAACGCCCTAAAGGTTTTTCAGAGTACTGAATCCAAATATACTATTAAAAAATCATTTTAACTACAACCAATAAAAATTTAACTTCAATTTCTTCCCCAAATTCCATATCAACTCTATAAAAAAATATTATATTTGAATTAATGATTAAAAAATAAATAAAAACGATGTTCGATAAATTTATAATATATTGTGAGAAATTTCGCCACTAAACATATTTTACATCAGTATGAATCATTATTAAAAAAGTTGTAGTGATTTTTTTTATTATTATCTATGTGGCTAGATAGTGGATATTGTATTAGGTTTTTTTGTTTGAGCAATATTAAATTGGTTCTGATAAAAAAATTAATACAAATATTTTTTTAGTTTAACATTAAAGATTATTTTTGTATTTTTTAATAATTTATTTATTTATATTTATTTAATTGGACTATCAATTAAACATGTTATTTATGTTTTTGAAATTTATGTATTATTAAAAACCAAAAATACAAAAAGTCCAATTCATACCAATTTAATATTATTATAAATAATAATACATATGACTTAACCTCACTTGGAGGCAACCTAACATAACACGTACTTTGAAATTAGTCCAGCCTGCAACTATCTCGGTGAGTGCAGTGTACGTGTCTCTCCCATATCCAGCCAGTACTTTGGAATTGGTTCTGCCTGCAAATATCTTGGTGAATGCGGTACCCTGGCTATTAATGGTTATTATGTAATGACTTTAAAATAAACACTTTGAACCTAGATGAAGGTTGTTAACAGCAGAATCCACAAGAGCCTTTTACATTTGATTTTGTAATAAGATGGTGGCAGAAGTAACTTTGACGTGGCAATAAAATTTTAAACTGATTAAATAATTTTTTATTTGTGGGATAGATCATTTTAATTTTAATTAATCATAATTAATATATTTAAATTTTTATTTAATTTTATAATAATTTGTTAAATTATTCGATATTAATTTTTTATAATTAAATTTTAAATAAATATTTTAAATTATATGTTAATAAGATATATTTAAATTTTATTAAATAAAACCAGGGATCGAATGATTTTTATTATTACGTATTGTGTGTTTTTTTAGCAATGGTATGTTTCAAAACGAATGGATTTAATATATTTCGTTTTTAAGTTTTCAGAATACAATGAATTTAAACGTGAGTTTTTTTTTAATAACTTAAATTTTCTATTTTAATAGTGTAAGTATTAATTTTAATAGATTTATAAGTTTTAATTAAAATAATAATAATAATAATATAATATATTATTATATTATTATTATTATTATTAATTAAATAAATTTATTATAATTTAAAATATATATAAAATAAAATATTTTAATTAATTTATTTAATTAAAATTTGATTTTTTTCTACACTAACTAAAATAAATGATGATTTTGGTTAACGTCCACAAGACCAAACTTTGGCCTACCGGACCTAAAGAAACAAATTATTTAGTTTGATTTAAGATTTTATTCCTATGCTCAAAAAACTTGGAGAGAAGACTCTCTAGCTCACTATAATTTTGGCATCTTAAAAGGCTAGGAAGGTCAGTGTTGTGCCAGATATTATGACACTGAGATCTAATGTGGTTGTACGCGGGGCACTCTAAGAGGAAGTGGTTTTCATCCTCGATGTTCCTGTGTTGTCACTGAGATGGCATAAATATATATATTTTTAAATTATTTTTTCATATAATTATCATTAATTGAATTTATTTACTTGTAAACATTATTATTAAAGAAAATAGAATAAAAAATCAATCTTTCTCTTTATTGTTGTGCAATATGTATTATTATTATTTTTTTCAAATTTTAATTTTATACTTATAATCATCTCTTTTGTGTTCATTAATCGAATTTCAAACATTAACAACTTTGCATTTCTAAATTCATTTTTATCTTTTCACATTTACATAATATAATTATAAATTAACAAACAAACCATGAAATAACAAATGACATAATCTAAAAATTAACAAATACCGTTTGTCTATCTTATTGAAGCATATTTCAAATCAATTTGGTTGTTGTGTAATTTGGAATACCATGATTCAATTTTCAACCAATGCAACATCTCTCCATTGTTAAACATGAGTCCCAAAAATACATTTTACAACTACATTTGCAAAGCATAGTCACTTACTCTTTTAAGCATAGTACTTAACTAATTATTTTAATACATTGATAGTTTCACTATTTTTCTACTAAGCCGCAGGAACAAGCTACTATGTAGCACTTGTTAATATATGGTGTAAACATTATTAATTAGTTTTCTATTTTTTAAGCTTAAAAGATGTTATTTTTTAATATTGTTTTTTATTAATTTTTAATATTAGAAATAGATTGTTTTTTTTTAAATTTATTATCATTATTATATCATTTTTATTATTTATATTAAAAATATTTAATTTTTTTTTTTTAATTAAGGGATAAATAAGTTTTCAAAATCATTTATTTTATTTATAAATAAATGAATTATAAAAATGTAGTAATGTAATTAGATTTTTTCCATAAAAGCTACTCTATGCTATATCTTATTAACAATTTATATAAATTTTTAAATAAATTTTTAAATGTTATTGAAGGTATAAATTTAATTCACATTAAATTTTATCATTTATAAATCTTTTAATTATAATTTGTTTTGGGCACCTAAAAGTGCAACTTCCTTGCTTTCAGCTTCTTCGCTTGTTTGCAAGCAGATATATTCCTTTTGAACATGAATCCAATCGGGGAAATCCTCTTCTATCAATAGATGCAATAAAAATTCAAGCTTAGATTTTGTGCTTGACAAGTTAATCCATAAGCCTACATAATTAAAGTCTGTGAAAATTTTCATTTTAACATCTTCAATAATGATTTTTCCCCAAGATCTTCCACTTAAAGCCTTGAGTTTGGCTTATTGGGGTCTCATTGATTACATGCCTTTGGCCTTCTCTAAGAGAAATGGATATGTGGATGAAAAAAAAATGATACCAATGATTCAAGGTAATCTCTCATATTATTTTTCTCAGTTTGGTAGTAGATCGAGCTATTGCAAGGAAAAATTATTATCCTCCCCACTTGGGGTTCAAATCCTACATGGTGACATGTATACTCTTAGTCAGTTGATTCTTGATGATATACAAATGATATATTCAAAAATGTATATCTTCCTCTCTTCCCATCAAATTTTCCTGTTTGCTAATCTAAGCTCTACTCTTAAGTAGTCCTAAGACTATCTTAATACATTTTTCTCCTAAATGCGGTAACCTTAATATACATTAGTGTTTATTCTCCTAGATCTTAGTCATAAAGGTCTTCGCAAGCACTATGTACCACATTAGAAATCCTTTTTTTTTGTATCAGGAGAATCAGTAAACCTTCTACCTATCACCAAGGAGGATCAAGGTTGAGTTGGAGAGACTTCCTCTATACTCTTAAGCTTAATGGAACAACCTACAAGCCACGCTAAGTAGGTTAATCAAGTTTTGCACCTCAATAAGACCCCAATATTAGTGAGGAAACACTTTTGTTTGTGAGACATCCACTATTTAGCCAAGTTCGATGGGATATTGAACTATAAATCCTTGCTCTTTCTATTTTTGTTTCCACATCAGGAGTATTAGAGAGTGACTATGATTGTATCTTTACTCCAGAAGCCCTCACATCTTTCTGTGTTATTGTCATTCTCTGAATTGACTCTTCTCTTCAATTCATTTAATACCATCTAACTGTATTATTTCTCTACATACCCTCTCTTTTCTACTCTAACCCTTCCACTACCTCTTCATTCTTTTCCATGAGTTGTACAATTCATCATCAAAATTTAGTCACTTCTCGAACCCATTTCATCTCCATGACCTCTCTCAAAATTTCTTGTGCCTGGGTGCTTATGTTTGAAGAGAATTTGGCGACCAAGATACTTCATCTATACCCTCCTTTGACAATACTTCAAACAATTGCGTTTAGAGGGGCTTTTATCAAAGTGGAGTTCAAAAGACAACAACTCCAGTCTATTTGGTTCGCTCTAAAGAAACTCTATGACACATGCCTAAGGTAAAATTGAGAATAAGATATGTGTTGATATTTAATCCATCGCCAACTATGTTATTGTTTTTAATTTGTTTATTCTTTCCGTGCTCAATGAAGTTTATTTTGAAGTATACATAATCCTCAAAAGTAATGGATGTGTAGATTCGAACATCTTTTTCTTAGAAACTTATATTGAACTAAAGTATTTTTGTTTTATTGTTTACAATGGAGTTAGACAACATATTTTTGTGTGAATGGATTAATATATAAACATGGACTAGACATTGAACATCTTATAATCTAGCCTACATTATTGAAACCTTATGCATAAGGAATGATATTTTTCATATTCCTATTTCTAATTGCAAAAAGTGCAATCTCTCATCTCCATTATTGGCACACTGCTTACTAGAAAATAGAACTATTTAGTGTGGTCCAAAAATATCAAACACACCCTCATTGTCAATTATTTATGGGATGGCATATATGAGGATAATTTATCACTAGTAAAGGTGAGGAAGACAATGGACATAACAAGCCTATATTAGACAAAGAGCTAACCATATAGAAGAACAAATACAACAAAGTGTATGCCATAATTTCTATTATAGTAAGCAAAGAGGTGAACCATCATATTATTTGCATTAAAGATGCATATGGTTCTTTAAATAAACTAAAGGACTTGTATGACTCACACTAAGAACTGGAATTTATACAACTACTAGTGAATCCCTATAACCTAGAGTTGAAGGATGATGATCCCAAGGCTTCAAATTCTAATATAAATGCCATCATGCATGATATATATGTTGTTGAAGTGAATATAATCATTGAAGTGAGGATTATCCTTCCTCTCACAACCTTCATCAAGGCCCTCTATGTTACATATTCTCACTATCTTGAATCCCTGCAAGCTAATGGTCAATTAAAGATAATCACATTTGAACCTTTGGTGAAGAAGGTTGTAGAATGTGATAAATCCTCTAGAAACGGGAAGACAACTCATACCATTGGAAATATTGTGTCCCTTTCTCTGAATGGAAATAACCAATCACATGATAATTTTAGAGAAAATGGCAGTAAAAGAGGACATAGAAGAAAGAATTATAGAAGTGTGATTGGACACATTCAATGTGAGAGATCTAATCTGCATTGTGTTCATTGAGGTGCAAATGGAAATGATGTAATGACATGTATAATCCCTTGGGGAAAGATCAAGGGCAAGCAATATCATAAATAACATAAAGGTAATATCAAACCTCATGAAAGGCATACCACCTAAATATACTCATTACATTGTTTCCCATTGCAATATTGGAGTAATCAAATATTTATTTCACACTACATTTGTTTTTTGGACAGATGCATGGTTGCTTGATATGAGTGAAAATTTCCATATGACCTTCCAAAGAGACTTATTTGAACAATGTAGATGATATAATTTATTTTGCATATAAATCAAGTCTCAAACCTTTAGGATTTGGCACCATCAAGCTTAAATTATCTGGATTCCCAGATTTTATTTTGCAAGATGTGCACTATATTCCAAATTTGTGAAGGAATTTGTTGTCCCTTGTGCACATTCAACAACAAGGCCATTCCATTCATATCTTTGATGGAAAAGTTGAAATAAGGGAGGATTTTGACAAATTTGTTTTCATGACTAGAGTGGAGTATGAAAGATTATTGAAGTTGAAAGGGACATTTACTCATGCACATAAATTATGCATACCTCTCTCACTAAAATGAAGGTACATTTCCATATAATCATCTATGGAATGTTAGATTTGAACATATTAATCAAGATATCATTGGTTTATTGAAAAGGGATGGTGTTTTTTATTTTCCTACTATTCCTAGAAAATTGAAACAATTTGATGCTTGTATCCTTGGAAAACACAACAAACAACCCTTCCATGATTCCACTTCCAGAGAATGTAGAAAACTTGAATTGATACATTACTATTTGTTGTGGCCCCAATGTTGTTACCTCTACTAACGAAAATAAACATATCATGTATTTTATTGATGATTACACTAGGATGTGTTTATTGTACCTGTTGAAAGATAAATCACAAATTTCCATAACTTTTAAAAACTTTCATGTATGTATTCAAATGAAGCATAATCACATATTGACTCTCTTCATACTAATAGTGGAGGAGAATATACACCTAATAAATTTGAAAACTATCTTCACCAACACGACATTCAAAATCAAACAATACTTCCACACAATCCTCAATATACTAGCATTGTTGAAAGAATGAACATGACTACTGTAAATATGGTTTGTTCCATGATGTTTTTTGAAATGCAAAGTTGATGGCTTGGGTTGATGCAGTTCTATGTGCAATATATGTGAAAACACATGTCCATCTCTTTCTCTTGGAAAAAATATATCATACGAAATGTGGCATGGCTATATTCTTTTGGTGAGGCATCTAAAGGTCTTTGGTTCACATATTATTCCTTGATTCCTAATTAGCAAAGAAACATGCTTAATGCAAGAAGTCTGAAGTGCATCTTCTTGGGGAACTTAAATACGACCAAGGCACATCATCTTTATGATGATGAATATAAGAAGTCCAATATTTCCAGCAATGAAATGTTTCTTGAATCTTCCAAAAATGTCAAAAATTTTGAGTAACAACTTGACCATCTAGCCTAGACTTGATGTAAAGGCATATCATGAATTTATAATGAGATTCTACATCTTGAAATGGGTATCCCTTTCTTGGATTAATCTCTAGATTATCCTTTCAAAGCACTATCTTCCACCTTGCACGCCCCTCCCACCAACACCCCCCCCCCCCCCCACACCGCGCCCCCAACTCATGAAGTTTCAACCACTTCATTAGATAAAGAAGGTCCAATTTCTAATGTGATTGACAGGATTGAAAGGATAACCTTGATGGAAATGCAAGCAACATCTTAATCTATGGAGCAATTTGGACTATCTAAAAGAGGTAGAGATTTGGACTATCTAAAAGATGAAGGAAACTAAAACTTTACATCCTTGATGATTTCCTTGTTGTATGCAGTCAACAACACATCATCAAAATGCAAATCCACATAAATAAAATGATCACCAACATGGTTCAAATACACACAATAATTGTATTTACTTGTTGAGAAACCAAGTCCCTATATATATGTGTTAAACTTTTGATACCATATTCTTGGTTATTATTATAGTCCATATAAGGATTTCTTCAACTTGCAAACCAACTCCTTCTTTCCCTTTATTACAGAACCTGTTGGTTATTTAATATACATTTCTTCTTCAAGATTTTCAATATGATACTATCATCTCATCCATTTGATCCACTTTAAGATAAAAAGCAATATAAATAGGAAAAATAAATATAATAGAAGGTAATTTTCCATAGTAGGAAATAATGTCACCAAACTCAATCCTCTCCATCTGGAAATATCCTTTTGCTACTAGAAATATTGGTACATGTCCACCTTATCTTATGCATTAAAATTCATCTTAAAGACCCATTTTCTACCAATAGGTTTTCTTCTAACTAACAAATTAAATAGATCCCAAGTCACACTTTTAATCTAAGACATCCATTTCTTCAACCATCCCCTTCTTCTAGAATCTATTATCCTATAAAACCACTGCCTGCCTTCCTCAGAGTTCTAGTATCATTATCAGTAATCGAAATAAAACTAGAATGAAAAATAAGTGGGAGATACTTCTTTGGTTCCTTCTATCTCAAAATCAATCTTTTCAAGTTTGGAGTCTGAGATTCTTCGTCTTCTAGTACATCTTCTTTTGTTGAGTTCGATTCTCCACCCTCCAACTCAAACTCTATTATCTATAATTCTTCTTCCAATTTTTGATTTCCTATTTGGGAACAACTTTCAAATCTGTAATTAAACATCTCAATTGTAAATAATATTCTTTATTATTGGGTTCCAAATTTTATAACCTTTTATACTACATTTATGAACCAATAAATATACATTTTTTGTCTTTATTGTCCATCTTACTCCTATTTTCCATTTGAAAGAGCACACAAAAAAAATGGGATGTTTAAGAGAGGTTTTTACTACTCCATGCCTCATGCAACGTTTTATCTATCAATGTTGATCTTAATGACCAATTTACTAGGTAGCATGTGATACCAAATGCCTCTATCTAGAATTCCTATGATAACACTGCACCATTGAGCAGCCTAAATTCCTTTTCCATCACAGTCATGTTCATTATTTTTGTATCTCCATTTTGTTGGGGTGTGTATGTAGTAGTATTTTTCCTTGATATTCCATGCTTTTTACAAAATCCATGAACTCATTTCATAAAAATCACCGCCATTGTCCTCAACACCTTTATTTCATTCCTTTTATGGTTCTCTATGGGAGCCTCAAACTCTTTATATTTACCAAATGTATAAAATTTCTTTTAGAGTAAATAGACACATGTGTTACTTGAGATATCATTTAAGAATGAAATATTACATAAACTTGACATTGATTCTTTTGGTGAGGTTGGATATTCCCAATACTAGTTGCTAATGCTCTCCTCAGTCCTTTGGCCTATCTTTGGTTTGAGTTTGTTGTCTCTTGTTAGTCCATCTTGAATTGGGAGAAGGAATTGTCTCAATCTATTGTTGTAGAAGCAAGTACAAGAATTGGTAAATAATGCTAAGTCATGGCCATTTTGAACATTATGTCCAAATATGAGACCTCTAATTTTCAAAGGCCTCACTAAAGATGTGAACATAATGTCACTAAAATCTAGAAATAAATTCTCCAACAATCGAATGTCCACTCAAATTGGAGATAATAGTTCAAGGGAATTATAAATAACCAAGTCCTTGGCTCATCAAAGAAATAAAATTAAGAAGCTTACATGGATAACACTCATACTTCTTGGTTGTAATTTTTAATGTGTTCATTGGTTCTATTTGAATTGTGGTGGAAAATGAGGTAGTTCAAGAATATCAAGGAAACATGGAGATGGGAATTGTAGATAGAAATCCCAATCTTCATGATGACATCAAAGAAGAAGTCCTTAATGAGCATGACTTGAAAAAGGCTCAAGTTTTAAATTTTTTGAAAAGTAGTATTTTTTTTAGCTCAATATGTTAGGAGATATGACAAGTGGTTGTGAGTGTTTATCATTAAGATAACAAGAACATATTAATTAATAAGCAACAATTTTGAAATCTTGGATCTCTTTGGAGCACTAGTTTTTTAGCTATTAATATATGCTTTATATTAACTTGTCGTATGATATGAACATAACAACATTTTAATACAAAAAAAACTTATTTTGTTAATTTTTTTAATTTTTTTAACTCATTGAATGTTTGAACGGTCATCATGAATCTTGTTTGGCCTACAAAGTCAATTTCGTTGATTTGAGGATTCTCATCAAGTTTCAAATTAGCAAGTGCAATGAATAGAGAAAAATTTCTTATAGGAATCCCATAGATGGGTTTCTCAAATTTTACAAGTGTATTTGTGTGTTTGCGATATGAAGGAGGAAAAAATATAATAAATGGTTCATTCAACTTATAAAGTTTGGATTATTTTTTCGCTATATTTTAACAAAAAGATATTTGAACAAAAAATAAAAAATGCATATTAACGATATTCCACATCTCAACATAAAAAATTTAAGACCATTTAAGTTAGACACAATGCACTTAGATACATATAATTTCAAAACCTATCCTTATTTTGTTAATTTTAATTGCAATATTTTGGAACAATCCACATCTTTCCCTTTTATAAATGTCTTTTCTTAACCCATTTTATTTAATTTCTCTCTTTTTCAAATCTATTGCAATTGAAATAAAAATACGATCCCTATTTTGATAGTGATACTATGAAATTCATTTGTAGGGAAATCATGGAAAGAGTTCATTTATTCACACTTTTTAACTCTCAATTACATAAAAAATAATGTATGTCATATGGGGGAAGCTATGGAACCAAAAATATCAATAAATTTATTTTAAATTCAAATGTTGGATGTGCTTGTAATAATAAGATCTTAAAACTTACATTACATTAAAGTTTTCTACATCGAAATCAACATATCTTAACAAAATTAGAAAATAAAAAAAATGGGTCCATTTCTTTACAAACGTTTTTTATCTTGTTACTGGAAAACAAAAATGTCAAAACTACATAGATGGGAACTTATGCCAATGTGTACCCTTCTAAAGCTATGAATAAAATTTTCTTTAAAAGTTTCATGTAAGAGGATACTCTCAAGTTGATTTGTGGTATCATGGGCAAAAATATTCCATTAAAGACAATGACACTTACAAATCCATTAATAGTGTTGTGCTCTAGATTATCCATAATTTTAACACTCCTATATAGTTGGTTAGCTTTACAAAGATATTTCACTTTTATTTTAATTCATCTTAATGTCATAATATTAAATTCATCTTCATATTTATATAGAAAAATGTGGACATGTTATTTGTTAAGTTCCATTTCTATTATTTGAAATAATTTATAATATAGACTATAATACAGAGTATTGGAATTATATCTTAGGCTAAATCATATTTATTGAATTGCAACACTTTCTATTCATTATAAAAAAAAATATTACATGGCTTTCATTTCCAAATCACCCAAGAATAACTTAAAAAAATAAAAGATCATGAATGCCCACATAAAATAGAGACACGGGGCAAAAACATGCTCCTCTAATCATTAGCATACAATAACACATACCTTCTACAGGGAATTTTCCAACCAACTGCATCACTGAGACATAACCCAAATGAGAACATAACGTCGGGATAACACTGACCAAGTCGCTCATATCTAATAACAGAAGACATAAAATATGAATATCACCCAACTGAAATATGAATAGCGACAAAGTCTTTACATCTCCAATTCTTCACTAAAATTACAACAAGACTGTATATGTTTCCAGAATAGGAGTCCTACATAATACCAATCATGCCCTTACAGTTTAAAACCAACAGTGAGTATCCATAACACACCTAGAACATAACAGAACTTTGTAGGCCACATAACACCCTTTTTCATCAAAAGTTCAATGTCAAGAGATTCCTCACGAGTTTGGAACAATGCAAGCACCAAAAGGAGACAAGAGAACCATAATATTTCTTAAGACAATATATGCCCAAAAACAAATATAGAAACATCATCCTAGGATATGTAACACAAATGAGCCCAACACAGGTATAAAACCAATTGCATGAGTAACACTATTTAACTTAGTATATGTGGACCATAAAATGATCGAGAGATGGATAATTAAACAAAGTGTCATCCATCTTAAACTGATGAAGAAAAGCACTAAATTGGAGTCACAAGTAATTATCAGACACTTCATTGAAAGCCATGGTCACATCACAACAAAACACAACCCTGAGAGGTCGTCTAAAAACTAAAGCCCAAACAAAAGTTCATAGGAAGAACAATAAAACCAACTGCGGCACTGTGATATCCAAAAACTGGAAAAAGAGACAAGACAACTTGCCCCATAATAAATAATATTATCAACGGATAGCATAATCAAGTGTATTAAACTGTTGAGCCAGAAGTTAATGAGAACCACCATAAAGAGACAATAACTAGAGAATTATTTGCCAAAAACTATGAAAAAAATACATGAAACCCACCATCTTTAGTCATGATCAGAGGATATTGTAGTATTTTCCTGAGCACTGTCATTCGGAGGATCTGTGAGATCATCAGAGGCAGAATCACTTATTAAGAAACTTTCCACACATGCCAAAAAAAAACCCACATTAGCCAAGTAGAACCTTTGGTTTTGAAGCATGTGTTTAATTTCGATGAAGAGAATACAATGTAATTCTCCACTTTCTTATCCTTTATAATAAAATGCAACAGGGTAGCCATCTATTGGTGTAAAGCTAAATAATTCAGAAATTGAAGCCCCCTCTTCTTAATTCTACCAGGATTAGGAGCCTATTTCATATCCTCCCCCACCAAATCACAATCATAGTCATAAGGTTGGTCTCCTATATCTTTGAATTCAAAAAATAGGGTTTCCTTCCTTACCTTTAGAGGAATAACATCAAATAAGTTAGCGAGAGAGTTTTAGGAAAAAAGATGAAATATTTTGTACCTAACATTGTCGCCGCAAACATCCTATTAATCATTATCTGCCTATATGCATGAGCACAAACGCAAGGGAGCACTAGGGACAAACACTAAAAGAACCTCTACCCGAGAAGTAGGAAAAGGGACAAGACACAAATCCTTGAACTCCCAACCTAAACACTAACAAATCATCCCCGAATTTCCACGTGACAAGAGAAAATTCTAGTAAATTATCAAGATCACCACAACCCAGAGACATAACACATCAAATTTCACAAAACCATAACAAGCAATGAAAACTCCTTTTCCACATACGTGAGACTGAGAAACAATTGCAATACCGAGAACACACATCGCCACCAAAAAACACCAAACTCATAATAATTTGATAGGATTGTGATTGACCAAACTTTCTAGGACCCAAAGTGACAAACTCAAAGCACTTATGAGATAGAGGACAAAGGAATCACAATATTACCCACTTAACAACACACACTTCTATTAATTGAGAAATCACCCAAGAAAACCCTTGCAAACACAAAAAAAGAACAAGATTACCATAATAGTGACACGAGACCAATAATAAAAATTGAAACCCGTGACAAATGCTATTGAACTCATTAGAACAAAAAGAGTGAAAAGGGTGCACTCCAAAAGAGAGAAGAACCAAAAAAAACCTTAAAAAAGGAAATCAATATTAAGAAAAGAGTTAAAATATTCAAATATGATATTTTAAAATGTAATCCCACTTTCATAATACATGGGTTATTATAAATATCAAAACACTATCGTGACCAATAAATATTTTTATTTTAAAATGCAATCCAACCCTCATAGTACAAGGGTTGTTACAAATCTAAAATTACTATCGTGACCAATAAAAACAATTTATGGTTGTACTTCTCCTTTCTATCCCAATTACATAATCGCTTAATAAGCTAACCAACTTAGAACTGTCTAACACCAGATCTATCATAAGTAAAGATAACTACAAGAAAAAGGCCCTCTAGCAAAGGTTTTTGCAAAAGCCCCTATAAAAATAGACCAAATGTTTGTTTGTAGTGGAGGTCACTAGTGGAATTGGGTGGGAGAATGCTTTAGCAGATGCTTTTTTAATGGTGTGTCTAGAATACACAAATGCAATGATGCATAATAGAACATGGTGCACTGTGGCAGATTTTTTTCTTTACATAAAAAAATAAGGGTGCGCTAAGTACAAAAGCACACTAGTGCATATACTACTCGATAGCACTGAAAAATGGTTAAATTTACAAAATATTGGTTGTAAAATTAATTTTTTCCCAATCTAGGCCTATACTGTGACAATGATCTGACACTAAACCAGTACACTAATGCCCCAATGTGTACATAGTATAGTGCATCGTTGTGGAGTTTTTAACTTAAAAATAGCGGTGTGCCTATTAGATTATGTACCAGTGTAGATAATTGAACGAAAATCCACGATGCTTAGTACAGAGTGTTGTATTGTTGAATCATTATTTTTTATACAAATACAAGAAATGATGTGTCATATATATATGATGTACCAATGGTTACACTACTTGATAGCACCAGACAAAGGTTAAATTTAAAAAACGTAGGTCCTAAAATTATTTTCACAATATCAGTATTATATTCCCATGAAGCATCGATGTTGTTCATGTATTGAAATGCCCCATGTGTACTTAACAAGAGCACCATTATAGGGTTTTTTATTTAAAAAAAACTACGGTGATCTATCACTCTGCCATAAAAAAACTATTCAGAAGATCAAAAGCTGAAAAATATGGTGATTCACTCAAAATCCTGCATAGTAAAAATTTTAAATTTTATTGTTGATTTTACTAATATTTTTTTTTACAATTTATTTTAGGGTTTAATTAAAAGAGAAATCATTTTCAAGAGAGACATACAAGGAGCATTGTTGAGATAAAAATATTTTGGAACTACAGAAAGATACTTATGGTGATTCAATCAAAACCCTGCATAGCAAAAATTTTAAATTTTACTGTTAATTTTTTTTAGCTATGTTAGATTTATTCAAAATTCACAAAAAAATATTAAAAATCCTATAAAATAAAAAATCTACTATTACTTTTACTAGTATAATTCTTTATGATCTCTGTTCCTATTTAGATTTAATTAAAATTCAGGAAAAAACAGAAAAAACTATAATTACCTTAAACCCTTGCTTATGTGACTACAAAATTCCACCTTAGGGTTTAACTCCCTCTGCCACTTCACAATTAGGGCTTTTCATTTTAGGAATTTTAGATTTAATGGGTGTGTGTACGTGTTATATATAGAACGTTCGACATATATATATAGGGGGATCACTTATTGGATTAGATCCAAACCCTGTCGGCCTTGTCCATTTTTTTTTTAAAACGACATATGTTTAGTGGTACACTAGTGTAATACAACGTACCAGTGCGCACTATGCAATACAATGCATTGGTGTAATATAACCGTGTCGGCTCTGTCTAGTCTATTTATCATTGCTCCCTTTGTAATATAACGCACCGACATGCCTCTGCCAAATAACACCATTAAGTCATTGCGGTGATTTTATCATTAAAAATTGCATTGTCATAATTTAAAATTATTTAAAAATAATTTTCGATCTCATTGTTAAACAATTAAACATCTGGTGTTTATTCAAATAAAGACATCGGTTACCAGTTCTCTTTTTGGCTGAAAATTATTTGATTTATGTATAAAATATATTTAAAGGCTTTTGTATTGAATGGTACAGGTTGTATATTAATAAAAACATCTGAGAAGTTGTCAAGTAACAAAAATACTAATTGACACACTGATAGTACATTTGAAAAATCATAGAAGGAAAGTTCTTTGTAAATTATTTACAAAATTAATATGTTTGAACTATATGTAAGTTTAACTAATATGCATTGGTTAGTGTGTGTCATGAAAAGCCACAAAATGAAGGTGGATAAGATTGTTTCTTATCTCAGTGTGGAAGAGTGTAAAATCCTAATAGAAAAATTGCAGAAGGATGAATCATGTGAATGTCTATATATATATATATATATATATATATATTGAATTTTCATTAATAATATACTTAAGAATATTATATAACATGTTTCAAACAATCTATTAATTCATATATGTTAAATGTTCTACAAAGAGAAACAACGAAGGAAAAGATCAATGTCGTTCTAAGAAAAGAAAAATTATAGAACATGTAAATGATGATGAATTGGTCCTTAGCTCATCTAGAGTGGTTCTAGATGTTAATGAAAGGTTTTTTTTTTTTTTACAAAACTATGGGGATATAGTGGAACAAACGTATAGACTTAATTTCCATTACAATATAAAAATCAATCCAATGATTCTGAAAACCAAATTATATCTAAACTACAGGAAGCATTTCCATAGAAATGGTCAATGAGACTTGTGAGAGTTGCAATATAAAAAACACACAACAACAACAAAAAATCATTTAAAAGGTAATATTCCTAATTATAATGATTTTCTAGAATTGTATGTATATATTACTACAAACCATTTATTTATTAATATCAATTTTGTTATATTTAGTTTTCATATATCAATATAAAAATAATTTATTATTTTTTCAAGAAGATTATGAAAATCCCAAAGGATCAATGGTTGATATGTGAAACATGCTAGTAAGAATGTCCAAAAAAGTGTACAAGGAGATGGTCAAAGAAATGGGCATAATTGTGTTATAGGAGAAGCCATCTCAAAAACACCATGCTTCAAATGTCTGTAACCATTATTGACTTTGAATATATAAAAAATTATTTAGCATTAAATATTAATTTTCAAGTATTTTCTTTCAGAAAAGAAAACAAAATGGAACTCATTCAGCACATAAAACAGTATGACAAGGAATAAGAGGGTTGATATCGAAGTTTGTGAGTAATTGTTAATATTTCCTTATTAAAGCTCAAGGTTTCATTTTTTGTATATTTTAAGTTGTTTTACAGTAACCACCCTTGAATATCTTCAAATAGGTGTTGACATACAAAGAAGAGACATCATAAGAATTGATTGATATTGGGTTAAATATGGGTTGTGAGTATATGTTAGCATATTAAAAATTAGTTGTGGAATTTGCAAATATCTATGTTGTTTTACCTCTCTAAGTATATAATTAATAGAATAAAAAAATCATTTATACTAAATCTATGATTTATAATGGGGTATAAAACATGCAAGAAACAAAGTATGAAACTACGCTAGCAAAAGACTTGTTACAACAAGACATGAGACTTGGTTTTGATACCATGTGTATCATTCATAAGTCACTTCTTTCTATGGTACATTTCTATTCGATTTACATTAACGTATATTATTTATTTCTATTCTCATTATCCTCACCAATGTAGATAGACTCATTACACTTTATTTTTATGTTTGCATATGGAACAAGATTAAGAAGATGAAAACAATTGATGCAATCAACAAAACATTCGTCCTAATAACCCAATTCATGGAATTAGTTCAAGCACTGACGATAGTTCCAGCAAAGAATGATGATATATTTGGATATTAATGCAACCAGTTGTATTTTTTGAAATAACTGTTTGTGAAAATCAGTCACTTTGTTTAATGTAATGGGCATAATGTCCCAATTGAAAGACAAGGGGTTACCAATAACAATCCCGTTTTGTATGACAAAGAGTCTCTTATTGTTATATAATAAAATACAATTTGATTTATTTTATTGTGTTATCCAATGTCGTGAAATGTTACACCACTGCTTAAATATATGGATGATTAAATATTATAATGAAGAGATTAGAAATCTGATAATATAAAAAATCAATCCAAATATCATATACAAATGCACTAATCAAATTTTCATTTATACACTATTGTAAGATATATATCGGTTTTTTTATGAATAACAAATTTTAAAAATCACAATAATAGCACCATAATAGGTCAATGTTTCCAAAAAAGAGAAAATCTCATACAAAAAAGTGGTGTGTCCATAACATAAACACGCATTGGTGCATTATGTTATATAAAAGAACTATTACAACATCTTTCTTTTCATGATTGATGCCTTTTCAATAAAAAACAACACCAATGTGTTTAATTTTTCAAGCATCAATATTATTTGGAATTAACGTCCCGGTGCATTGTAAAGCATCAATGCTTTCATAGAACTAACACCTTGGTGCTACAAAATTTTATTTCCAACCCCAATGCATTATTAAAATTAACAACACCATTTTTTTATATACATAGTGCACTGGTGCATTTATACAAATCATATGCATCAACGTTGCAAGTTTAAATAAAAGCCCTCGGTTTGCAATATTTTTTTCTTGCTTTAGTGCCATTCCTAAAAAGAACACCCCGGGGCATTTTTTTATATGTATGCACCGGAGCAGTATGCATTTTAGGCACCGGTGATCTTTGCATTCAATGCCTTAGTGCTTTTAGTTATGAATGCAATCTCGGTGCTTTTATATATGTAGTGAACCCGATCTAGGAGGATACCAAAAGGCAAAATTTTCAAATTCCTCGAGATATAGAAAAACTAGTTTCGAATTGAAGATCTCGTCGTTTTGAATCCAACGTCAGGAACGATGCCTCAATCCGGGATCATATGAAGAAGTAATGGCCCGCTGAAATTTTTCAAAAACAACTAAAGTTTTTGCAAGCAAGACGCACTTAGACACTTAGCATGTTGACATCAGCAATACGGATGATGATGTTAATCATACAGATGCTAACATCAACAAGTGACGTGGAAATACGGACGAGGGAGAAATAACCAAAACGTTACATGTGGTAGATAACATCAGCATGACATCGACATCCTGGTCAGTTGCCCAGTCAGCTGTACAGACCAATCAGGATACGACATGTGGTAGCCCAGTCAGCATCGCTGAATTTTGCTAAGGGAATAATTTAGATCAATCTAGTGGTTGGCAAAGGTGAATTTGTTGCCTATTTAATTTTTCCAGTGACCTCCAAATCTTTTGATGGGAAAAATTATCGTTATGGGCTAAATTCAAATTAAAAAATATATTATCGATCGGTCAAACGACAGTCAAACCAGGCAAACTGGGCACATTAATGTATATATTATAATATTATATATATATATATATATAATATATATATATATATATATATCAACAATTAGTGGAGGTCCCAATCCATCAGACTATTAACATTATTTCATACAATAAAACAATAATAAGCGGGTCATGGGGTTTGAACCTTCGACCTCCCATCTCCCACATGACTTAACAAGGACCAACCACCATTGAACCAAACAACCTAATGTTAATTACAAGACTGACCACGCATTCTTAAATCACTTCAACACAGTGCCAAAGGGAGAGCTGATGCGTGAAGCCCGAATTCCTAAGCATGCAGACCAGAGCCGAATTGGTGCCCATTTTGGGTGTATTTTTCGAGACAGGTTCTTATGGAATATTGGGAAATATTCCCATAGGGAATCTTGTAGGGAATCTAAGAGATTCCCTAGAGCCCCAGAGGTCACCAGCATAAAACAAGGTCAACTTTATAGTCATTTTTCACAATTTTTTGCTAGGAATCCAACCTTGCAGTCAGTTTCTTCAGCTCATGTCTAAATTTTCAATCCATCCCCAAAATTGGAGGTATAAGGTGTCGTTTTGTAATTTTTTGTAATTTGATTTCACTTCCAATTCATGAAAGAGGCCTCTCCACAATTGAGCAGGGCTCAAAGACGCAACCCACCCTTGATTAACTCCATTATCATGTTGTTTGTGTGCCTTTGATTTCATGGTTGCATTTGATTTTTGATTTTTTGATGTGTTTATGTCACTTGGTTACATACTCATTTCAAATGAAATTTTGTATGCATCTTTGAAATAAAATATCTATATCAAGTTTGGTATCAGAGAAGGTCTTCTTGATTCGAGTTGCATGAGTATATTCTAACTAGGAAAACTCAAGTCATTTGATCCTGAAGTGGGGCATGCAACACGAATATGGAAAATGGCAAATGAGGAAACTCGAATAGAGGAAGAGCGAAATTATTGTAATATCTTCTTCACCATGACAGAGAAAGTGGACAATTTGTTTGCAGAATATGAGAAGAAAATCAAGCCCAAGAAGAAAGAACTAGATGATCATGCCTAGGTAAAACATGGAGGTGGAGGAGAAGATCCCCCTCCCTCTCCATCTTCCTGTGATAGTTCTTCTTCTTCCTCTTCTCTTCGTTCTAACAGACATCATAGGAATGCATCTAAAAGGCCATTTTTTAAGCTAGATGTAAAGTTTGATTTTCCCATATATAATGGAGAATGTAATGCAGAGAAGTTAAAAAATTGGATTAGACTAATTAAGGTCTATTTCCAGATTCAATAGATCGAGGAAGATGAGACCAAGATCCAATTATCATCTCTTTAGTTGAGTGGCATCACTCTTGTCAGGTGGGAAAGAAAGTTGTAGAAAGGTAGTAAAAACTTGGGTACTCTCCTTTATTCTCGGTCCAATTTTTTTTTTTTCTGCATTAAAAGATTAATTCTATCCTTTGGGTTATCGACAAAAGGCTTTAATGGAATGGAAATATTTGAGAGAAGGAAAGGGTAAAAATGTATAAAGCTTCACTAAAGAGTTTAGAAAACAAGCTTTAAATTTGGGCATTTCACTTGATTCACCTGAAACTGTAACAAAGTATATTGATGCTTTACATAGTTACATCAGGCATCCTTTGTTGTTATTTGAGCCTATTGCTATTGATGCGGCCAGTGTGAAGGCCATTCACCTTGAAAGCAAGGGCAAGAATGAAAAATAATATCAACCCAAGAAATCATCTTTAAAACTTCTTAATGGCAAGTTCAAAGGAAAAGGCAAGGGAAAGGACAAGAAGGCAGCTACAACCAAGAAAGAAAAAGGGGCAAAGCCATCTTGCACACATTGCAAGAAGGACGGCTATGATGATGAACATTGTCGGAAGTTGCATCCAGAGTTGAAGCCAAAGAGAATTGGTGGAATGGGCAAGCAAAAGATAGTGACAATCATGCAACAGGACCTTGGATCCAACTCTGGTTGCGAGACACAGATCACAACAGTGGGCATACAAGGTAACCTTTCTCTTCATTCTAATTAAAATTATGAATTGCATGCAAGTACAAGTTATTCAAATGAGTCCCTTGTCAATGAACGAAAGAGGATTGAATTGTTCCACATTAGAGTTGTGATGAAACATATTAAAGTGGAAACCTTGTTTCATCCAGGCTCACAAGTAAACTTGATTTAAGAATCCTTGGTTAATAAACTAGGGTTGGAGACCAAGCCTCATCTGATACCGTACCCTCTTCGTTGGGTGTGTGACAAAGCCAAATTACATGTAACTAAACATTGTAGGGCTAGAATTGTGATTGCATTTAAACTCGTAGATGAGGTTGAACTTGATGTTGTACCTTTGGATATGTGTGGCATTGTATTGGGTAGTCCATATTTGTATGATAGGAAAGTAGTCTTCTTTCGCCATGAAAACAAGTATCATCTCATGAAAGATGAGGTGGAATAAATTGTTAGAGCTCATCGTGCCAAGATCAGTGCAAGTCTTGTAAGTGCATGTCAGATGAAGAGATTGATAAATTCCAGCAAAGGGTGCATGCTCATGGTTATGAAATCAAAATATGTAGAGACATCTGAAGCTTTCCAACGTTGTGATCCCACTCATAAACAATACTTGTATGAAATTGTTTCTGACTATGATGAGATTTTTCAAGAATCAAGTGGGTTGCCTCCAAAGCGTGAGATCCAATTTCAAATTAACTTGTAGCAGGATGCTCCTTTACCAAATATTTGGTATGTATAGGTTGTCAGCCATTGAGATGGAGGAGATAAAGAAACAAGTACAATAATTTCCAAAGAAAGGGGTCATAATGCCAGGTTCTTTTCCATGTGGCTCACCAATCATGTTGGTGCCAAAGAAGGATGGCACATGGAGGATGTGTGTGGACTACAAGGCACTCAACAAAATAACGGTGAAGAATCGATGACCTCTCCCTCACATTGATGATTTATTAGATCAATTGAAAAATGATCTATATTTCATAAAAGTGGACTTGCACAGTGGATATCATTAGGTCAGGATTGAAGAACAAGATGTATGGAAGACTGCATTCAAGACAAAACAAGGGGTTATTTGAATCGTTGGCGTTAGGGGAATTTTGAGGTTTAAAATGGGCTTCCTAAGAAAAATGTGCAACCAAAATAAAATTTATAAGCACCAATAGGATTCAAGATGATGTGTGTGGACTACAAGGCACTCAACAAAACAACGGTGAAGAATCGATACCCTCTCCCTCACATTGTTGATTTATTAGGTCAACTGACAAATGATCTCTATTTCATAAAATTGGACTTGCACAGTGGATATCATCAAGTCAAGATTGAAGAACAGGATGTATGGAAGACTGCATTCAAGACAAAACAAGGGGTTGTTTGAATGGTTGGCATTAGGGGAATTTTTATGTCTAAAATAGGCCTCCTAAGAAAAATGTACAACCAAAATAAACTCTATAAGAACCAATAGGATTCAAGATGATGATGTCAGCCATGGGGGGTGATTCACCATTTTTGGAGTAAAAAGGTAAAAAGATTAAAAAATAATAAAATAATAAAACTACTTTTTCAACTCGTATTTTCAACATATCGCCCTAAGGTTTTACTCAAATTTCGAGTGACAGTACTCATTGGATGAAAAAGTTAATTCCTCATCACATTTTTTCATGTATTTCTCATTTTTCTTGTCTCAAGGTCCATCAAAATTATGCAACATGGGTACTCCTTGGATGAGGAATCAAATTTTGCATCTAACGAGTCTTTTGGCTTCAAATTTGAGTAAACCCATAGGGAGATAAGTTGAAAATATGAGTAGAAAAAATAGTTATTTCTTTTTTCACTTTAAAATTTGATGATGTAATCTAATATTATTTTATAATTTCCTTAGGAGGCCCATTTTAGACCTCAAAACTCCCTTGATGTGATTTCATTCAGATTGTGTAATTCTCTGACCACATTCATGAGGGTGATGAAAGAAATTTTCAAACCTTTTCTTGACGATTTTGTACTTGTGTATCTTGATGACATTCTTGTGTTTAGTATAACATTGGAAGATCATGTGAGTCATGTTAAAAAAGTGCTTGATTTTTTTCAAAAAGAAAAATTATATCTCAAAATTTCTAAGTGTGAATTTGGTAAGACCTCTTTGGTTTACTTGGGCTACATTGTTGGAGGTGGACAACTAAAAATAGATCCTTCTAAAGTTGATGTGATTGTGAAGTGGCTTAAAGCCACCCATGTTACAGAGGTTTTTAGCTTTTTGGGTGTAGTACAAAAATTGGAGAAGGTTCATTTCCAACTTCTTCGCCATTACATCCCCCTTCCATGCATTGACAAGTGTGAAGCAAACCTTTCAGTGGGGAGGAAAGCAACAAAAAGCCTTTGATACACTGAAAGAGAATATCAATACCGCACCAATTTTGGCCTTACCTAACTTCCAACAACGTTTTGAGATCAAGACAGATGTCAGTGGGTATGTAATGGGAGCAGCGTTGATGCAACAAAGGAAACCTGTATGTTACCATTTAGAGACATTCTCGCAAGCCATTGTGAACTATCCCACCTATGACAAGGAGTTTTACGTCTTGGTCCAAAGCATGAAGAAGTGGAAGAAATATTTGATTGGAAAGGACACCATTATTAACATAGATCACCAGCCCTCGCAGTACCTCCAGTTGCAAACCAAGCTTCAACATGAACGTCCTTTTAGGTGGATGGCATTCCCTCAGCAGTTTCACCTGTTAATAAAATACAAGAAGCTCACTAGCAACAAAGTGGTAGATATGATTTCTTTCCCTCCTATTTTTGCATCTATAGTTTTTCAAAATGCTTCTTTATCCTTTTAAATTTATGTTGAAAAATATGTTGATGATGAAGATTTTAAGGAGATTTATGCAAAGTTGACTCATGGATCGCAGGTAAACAATTACCATTTGTAGGGAAAGTTATTGTACCATCATGGCAAACTTTTATATCCCCACCAATGAAAGAATACATGTAATCATAGAGGCACATACCTCTCTTGCGTTGGGTCATTTTGGTGTAGGGAAAACTTTGGGTCGTTTACAGAGCTTTTGTTATTGGCCTCACATGAAAACAGTGTGACTCGATATTTAAAGGGATGTGTGTTTTGTTTAGTTTCAAAGCCCACTAATAAAAAAATAGGGATCTAAACACCACTCCCTATCCCGAGTCGTCCATGGGAAATTATGTCAATGGATTTTGTTGGCGGTTTGAATTTGTCTAGGAGAGATCATGACTATTTGTATGCCGTCGTGGATCAATTTAGAAAAGTGTGTGTCTTAATGCCTTGTAAAAGGAAGATCACTTCAGAGAAGACTACTCATCTCTTCTTAAAATTTGTATGGGTCCACTTTGGGTTTCCCACATCCATAGTGTTTGATTGAGACTCTTGTTTCCTTGGAGAGTTCTAGATAATTTTATGGAGAATGATGAACACCAAGATGAAGAGGAGTATGACATTTCCCACAAACTGATGGGAAGACATAGGTTGTCAACCACAGAGTGATACACCTACTTTGAGGCTATTGTGGCAATTATCCCAAGTTGTGGGATGAGAAGCTTCCTTTTGTACAACATACAAACAACAGGGCAGTGCATTCATCCACTCAGAGCTCATCGTTCCAAACATGCTTTGGATATTTTCTTAAGGATCCATTAGACATGGTATTTGGGAGAGATGAAGATTCCAGTGAGCAAGATGACAAGGACAAAGCATGGAAGTTCATTCAACAAATTCAGATGATTCACGAGGAAGTATAGGAACAATTGGAGAAAATTCAAGCTCAATACGAGGCTCAACATGACAAGCACCAGGTTGATCACCAATTTTAGGTTGGAGACAGAGTGGTGGATCCACATCAGAAAAGATAGAATGAAAGGGGAAGGAAAGAAGTTGAGACCGATCCGATATGGTCCTTTCACCATATTAGAGAAGATTGGAGACAATGTTTTTCATCTCAATTTTCTAGCATACATGCAGATGTGATTAGTGGTGAAGTAACTTAAAGCTTTATGAGTCTCCTTTGATCATGGACACCAAAGAGGTTAGACACGTTCCTACAGTGGACAATTTTGCACCTGAATACTTGGATAAGCTACCTAAACATATCATTATTGACAAGAGGACTAGGACTTCATGATGGGGAGACATGGAGTGCTTTCATATTGGTTTTAAGGGAATGCATCTGAGTAAGACCCATTGGATTGAAAAGGAGAAAGCGAGGGAGTAATTCACTCACTTTCCAATTAAATAATAAAACTTTTGGTGGCCCAAAAGCTCATCAATGGGGAGGAATGATCCAGGAGGATCCCAAAAGGCCAAAATTTTTAATTCTCAAAATGCATCAAAACCAGTCTTAAATCAAAGAGACAGTTGTTTTGAAACGAATGAAGTGAACAACACCTCAATCTAACATTGTATGAAGAAATTATGGCCCGCTGAAGTTTTTCGAAAACAACTAAAATTTTTGCAGGCATGACCCACTTTGACACTTGGCATGTTGATGCCAACAACTATACAGATGATGACGTACACAAATGAAGTGGCAGTATAGAAAAGGGAGATCCAACCAAAATGTGACACATGGCAGCTGACGTCAGCAACCCAATCAGCCTGCCAGTCAGCTGTATGGACCAATCTAGACACGACATGTGGTAGGCCAGTTAACATCACCAGATTTTGCTAAGGAGGTTACAATTTGGACCGGTCCAGTGGTTAGCGGCAAAGAATTTTTTTCCTACTTAATTTTTCGAATGACATCAAAATCCGTTAGTAGGAAAAACACTCGATATGGGTTAAATTCAAATAAAAAATATATATTACTAGTCGGTTGGTCGATGGTCAAACCCAGCCAACCGAGATGATGGGGAAACATTATATATATATATATATATATATATATATATATATATATATATATATATATATATATATATATATATATATATATATATATATATATCAATGGTTAGCAGTGGTCCTGGTCCATCGAATTGTTAACGTTATTTCATATAATAAAAAAATAACGGGCGGGTCGTGGGGTTTTAACCCCTAATCTCCCTTCTCCCACATGACTTAACAAGGACCAATCACCATTGGGCCAAACGGCCTAACATTAATTATAACATTGACCACGCATTACTTAAACCACTTCAACCCAGCACCAAAGGGAAAGCAGATGTGTGGAGCATGAAGCCTGAATTGTGAAGCACGCAGACCAAAGTTGAATTGGAACCCCTCCTGGGTGTGTTTTTCGATATAGATTCCTAGGGAGTCTTGGGGAATATTCCCACAAGGAATCTTGTAGGGAATTTAAAAGATTCCTTAGAGCCCCAAAGTTCACCAGTATGGAACAAGGTTGACTTTATAGTCATTTTTCATGATTTTTTGCCAGGAATCCAACTGTGTAGTCGGTTTCTTCGAAAAATGTATAGATTTTCAGGCCATCCCGTGAAGTGGAGGTATAAGGTGTCATTTTGTTGTTGCTTGTAATTTGATTTTGCTGCCAATTAATGAAAAATGCCTCCCCACATTGAGCAAGGCCTGGAGACGTAATCCACACTGGGTGAACTTCGTTATCAAGTTGTTTGTGTGCCTTTGATATCATGGTTGCATCCTTTATGTGTTTATGTCACTTGATTACATGTTACTTTCAATTGGAATTGTGTATGCATCTTTGAAGTAAAAGGTCTAGATCAACATTGATGTTATTTCTCGATGAAGTGCATTGCTAAAAAATATTTGCTAAGACTACCAACCACATAAATTTTTTCAATTGTGATGAAGTTTCATTATAATATTTTCTAAAACATCTGCTACCAAAAATAGATGTTTTAACGGATTTGTTTTGAATTTTCTTTTCCAATTTTATAACACTAAAAACCTTCATTATAATCTCTGCCAGAAGGTATTTTCCTTGTAGTGGAGGAAAAGAGAGAGGAAGAGTGAGAGATAGAGAGAGTGATGGAGGCGAGATGGAAGAAAGAATAAGAGAGGAGGAGGGAGTGTTGGATATTAAGAGAGAAGGAGAGAGGTAGGAAGATACAGAAAGAGCTAGAGGGGAGAGAGAGAGAGAGAGAGAGCTCCATCTATCTCCCACCACTCTCCCTCTCTCTCAATCACATGCTCACGCACTCTCTTGCTCTCTCTCTCTTTCTCCCTCTCCCTCTATGCCCCCCCTCTCTCTCCAATTCCTCCCTCCCCTCTTCTATCTCTATCATTTTCTCCCTTTTAATTTATTGTATTTCCGCTTTAATCTCTCTCTCTCTCTCTCTCTCTCTCTCTCTCTCTCACACACACATCTCTACAGTTGTCTCACCCTAAATCCTTATCTCCCATCTCTCTCACTCTCTTTTGCTCACTACCTTTTTTTTCTTCCCCTTCTCACTCCCCCTCCTCGTCCCTTCCTTTCTTTCTCCATTCCTCTCTCCCTCCATTATTTCCTCCATTACAACAACCCCCAAAAGTTGTATCTCTCTCCCCATCCATCCTTCCCTCTCTCTCTAAGCATTCCTACACCTCTCTATTTAGGGGATCGTGGAGAAAGATTGAGGTTGCAGTATATTTAGAGAATTGTGGAGAAAGATTGAGATGATCCAAAAGAAATTTATAACTTACAACCTCAAGATTAAAAGAAAGTATCCCTACCCTATTCTCTTGATTGAAGCTAGACTCTCCCCCATTGAAAACATGGTTATGTTTAGGTATTTGATGTACAAGAAGAAGTTGTACAACATGGAAGCCAAGAGGCTCCAAAAAATTGCTTCTAACTCTAATCAAAACCCCTACCTTCGGCTTAAGCAAGGTTGGCACAAGGATGCCCAATCATGGCTCATCCATTGGGGGATAAAGGAGGAGATCATCTTGGAGAATAAGGATGATATCAAAAACACTATTACTCCCAAATTTAAGGATAATTTGTGGGATGATAAAGAGATAGATGGAAAAAGAAGCTAAGATATTATAAGGAGGTGATCAACCTCACTCTTTCTAAAAAAAAAAATATCTTTTTATCTTGACCAATGATAAGAAGAAAATGAACATTACAAAGATAAGAACTAATTCTCATGAGCTTCAGAGTGAAACTAGGTGTTGGTCTATTCCCAAAACACCTTGAGATGAATGAATTTGTCCCCTTTGTGATACTAAGAGAGTTTATGATGAAAAAAACTTTCACTTGGATTGTGTAACCCTTACTCACATTCATTCTCCTTTTCAAAACATTTTCCACACTACTAACCTTCTTGACTTATCAAGTTAGCAAAACTGCACTGATCTCAGAACACTTATCTCCCTTGCTTTTTATCATAAAAATAAACTATTAAAGGACCCTAGTTAATCTCTTATTTTCTTAAGGTATGATAAACCATATTGGTCTTTGTAGACGTTAACCGCCATCATCATCAATAATGCACTATCAAGTATAAATACATTCTAGATATGCATACCTAAGATGAAGAGATTCTAATTTTATTTTAGTTCATCTTAATATCATATTAGAATATTCATCTTCAAAAATACATAGAAAAGACATAGCATATAGTTTTTAAAGCTGCATTTTAATTGTTTAAAAATAATTATTAAATATAAATTATTTAATTATAAATATATGTTAAACCAAAACCAATAAGAAAAAATTATTAAAAAAAAAATACATTAAAATATAATATTTTCAAAATGCAATTCTAAATTATTACCCATTTTGATATAATATTAAACATTAAAATTTAAAATAATAATTATAACCCATAATATTTTTATACATATTGAATATATGTTTTTTTAAAAGTTTCAATTATACTTAATAATTTTATTTACCAAATCATATTTATATGTTTTATATTTAAAATTAACATTCATTTTAGAAAATATTAATTTATAATTTTTTTTATTTTTATTTCCAAAACATATGAACTTTTTATCCTTATTTATTAGTCCATTCTTTCTACAGCCCGGGGACTATTGCGATCGATGAGCATTTACCTTGTATTAAATTGCTTTGACTAATCATTATTTTGACCTTTTCAGCGGAAATATTTCATCCAACAGATTTTTCAGCAAAATGTTATTTGAACTTCTTATTGAAAGGAAAGAGTCTGATTTTATTTTCAAATTTCACCCGAATGCCAATTTAATTTAACGCTAACTTGTAATTTAGCATTACTTACGAAACATTTAATGTTTTCTTCTTCAGTGTAATACATATCAAAAGTCACCACTCCAATGCAATGCACAGCGTCGTGGCACGCTGCATGCCTGTCTCCTCCCTAGTGTTGGACACAATATTGCCTTTGAAGCTCGAGTTTTGAGGGATTATTCACCCTTCCCAAAGCTACTTCTACACAAAGCTAATTCTAATAGTCATTTCGGGCCAACAAACGAACTACCAGCAACTGAACTATTGTTGAAGATTAATGCGGTCATTTGAGGGAAACAGAGATCGATAGCCACAAGCCTGAGTAAAGTCACCGAGCCTCTGGAACTCTTTGAGATTATGCCAAAGAAATTCATATAACGTATGGTTCAAGTATTGCAATGCCAGTGTGAAGAAGATATTAGACATAATAGTGAACCCCATTAGCTTTCCAATCCCAATCCAATACTAGTATTTATTGGTAAAAATTCCGCGTGATTGGAACATTATTGAATTTTATTTTGATGGGCTGAATCACATAAATTTTAAATATTTGTTGCAATAACTTAATAAAACTATGCATGCTTCTAACACATAATATATATTTGTCTTACAAATTTAATTTTAATAAATAATGATTCACTCAGATCTCTTTGCCAAATTTTCTTGGATTACCATTGTTTGCAATCTTTGTTCATTTTTAAAGATATATGGAATTTAATCATAAAGCATATCCTAGTTGATGTTGGAAGTATATCTAAAGTGAGAGATTAGAAACATTTGCAAGGGATGAGAATGAATGTCTTATATATAATAATGTTTTCCAGAGTAATGTTGGCTCTTTATTTGTCTAATATTAGAGTCCAATCAAGTCCAATCATTTATCAATGAAAAGAAGAAATCCAAAAAAGTTTGGGATGTTGATGAATGGCTTTTGAGCATGATCTTTATGTTCCTTTTATTTAATAAAAGAATCTGATGTCAAAAAATTATAGGGTTGGACATGAAATTTGGTTTGGTTAATAATGTTTCTGTTGGAAACACAGAGAAACTAAAACACAAATTCACCCAAAACACACGAGTTGCGGCTCTTCTATTGATCACACAAAACTTGATAATTACAATGAACCTGATGAAGGGTCTTTAACATTTTCCAGTTGGCGACTCCCCTAAAATTACTTGACATGCAGTCACACACTATAAGCTCGACTATGAATTAACTCGACTTGACTCAAAGATCAGCGAATTGATTCCCTAACTTTATCCAACTTCTCATGCGGGAGTAATTAGCTTATTTTAACACTATCCCTAAATTACGACTGCTAAACTAAGACATGACTCGTGACAACTCAAACATGTCTGCTAGTCTATGTCTCAGCTGGGCTTACAACACCCAAGTTTCTTCTATGAAACTCAAACACATATTTTTCTAATGATTTAGTAAATATATCACCAATTGATCACTAGATTTACAAGGTTTCAAGTGAACTTCTCCATTTCTCACAAGTTCTCTAATAAAGTGATATCTAGTATAAATATGCTTGCTCTTTTGATGAAACACACTATTCTTGGATAGTGCAATTGCTGAGGCGTTGTTGCAATATATTGTTGTTGATCCTTGTTGTTTTTATTGAGTCCATCAAATACTCTTCTTAACCAGACTGCTTGACATACTGTTGATGTTGTTGCTACATATTTTGCTTCTGCTGACGAAAGTTTCACAATGGGATGCTTCTTAGATGCCCATGAAATCACACCTAAACGAAGATGGAACACAAAACCAGAAGTTCTCTTCCTATCATCCAGACTTCCTGCAAAATCACTATCTGTGTATCCAATCAAATCCTTCTTTTCTGTGCTTGCATACATTATGCCACAATCTCTAGTTCCCGCTATGTATCTTAGAAATCTTTTTCTTGCACTCCAATGTGTGTCTTTTAGAGTCTCCATAAATCTGGAAATCAAACTCACTCCTTGCATGATATCCGGTCTTGTAGCTGTGAGATACATGAGGCTGCCAACCAATCTTTTGAATAGATTTGGATTGACATATGATCCTCCATCATCCTTGCTTAACTTTGTACATGTTGCAACAGGTGTAGGGATAGGTTTGCAATTTTCCATACTGAATCTTTTCAACAAATCTTTGACATATTTATTTTGATAAATAAAGTTTCTTTTTCAGATTGCTCAACATTTATGCCAAGAAAATATTTCATGATACCAAGATCTGTCATCTCAAATTATTTGATCATGGCTTATTTAAATTCATCTAACTCAAAATCACCTGTTAAATCCATGTCATCAACATATAAGCAAACAATCAAAATTTTTCCATGATCATTTAACTTTGTGTACAAGGTAGGCTCAATGTTGCTTCTGCAAAATCATTCTTAATCATGTAGTTTTCGATTCTGCTATACCAAGCTCTAGGTGCTTGCTTCAGTCCATTGAGCATTTTCTTTAACCTGTAAAATTTATTTTAATTACTTTCAACTTCATAACCTGGACGCTGTTGCTGCACATAAATTTCTTCTTCTAGAATTCCATTCAAGAATACTGATTTCACATCTATCTGATATTCTTTCCACTTGTTATGAACTATTGTGGCTAGAACTACTATTATAGTATCCAATTTGTCAACCAAAGCAAACATTTCTCCAAATTCTATTCCTGGTTGTTGCGAAAATCATTTAGCTACAAGTCTTGCTTTAAATATGTCAATTTCACTTTTTTCATTCCACTTTGTCTTGTACACCCACTTCACACCAATGATATTTTTGTCCTTTGGTAAATCAATCAAATCCCATATATCATTCTTTTCAATAGCTTCAATTTCTTCATCCATGGCTTGCACCCAATTTTGGTCTTTAATTGCTTCTTCAAACGAAGAAGGTTGGAATGACAACAATGCAAAATTTGAAATAACATCCAAATCATCATAAATATCTTTTAGACTTCTCATCTTTCTCTTACCATTTCTTGTTAGGAGAACCTCGATCCATTGATCTGCTTGAATATCCATGTTGCTCATAAAATCTTGAAGTCCTTGTTGGTGTGTCTCTGTTTGGTGTCTTCACCTGTGATTCTTGCTGCTCATTTTCTGCTACATCATCTTCTTCCATCAGTGGCACTTATACATCAATTGTTTTGTCTATACTACCATTCCACGACTCTTGTTCTTTGAACACAACATCTCTACTAATTATGGTCTTCTTGGTGACAGGGTTATACAATTTGTAAGATTTTGATTACTCACTATAACTAGTAAATATGCATTTTTCACTTTTGTCATCCAATTTGCCTCTTCGCTCTTTAGGCACATGTGCATACGTTACACATCCAAATACTCTTAGATGAGATACGTTGCAAGACATACTTGACCATGCTTGTTTTGGTACTCTATTCATCACACTCTTTGTAGGATCTCTGTTGATCACATAAATAGTACATGCAACTACTTCTGCCCAATGCTCATTAGACAATTTTCTATCATTTAACATGCTTCTTACCGTGTTCATAATTGTCTTGTTATTTCTCTCTTCTACACCATTCTGCTGTAGTGTGTACTTGGTTGTAAACTATCTTTTGATTCCATGTTGTTTGCAGTAATCATGGAATGCCTTCGAGTCATATTCTCCACCACGATCTGACCTCAATACCTTTATCTGTCGATCACTTTGGTTCTCTTCCAAGGCTTTTAATTCCTTGAACTTTGCAAAAGTTCCAGACTTCTACTTCAAGAAGTAAACCCAAGTCTTTCTACTATAATCATCAATGGAAGTGAGGAAGTAACAACTTCCACCAATCAACTGTGTCATCATAGGTCCACACAAGTTTGTATGCACTATCTCAAGAGGTTAATTTACTTTGTATGCAACTCCCTTTGGAAAACTTTCATGGTGTTGCTTTCCCAAGATGCAACACTCACAAGTACTAGCAGGTTATTTGATGGGAGGTAATTCTCTAACCATCTGTTTCTGCTGCAACAATCTTAAACTAGAAAAAACAAGTGTCCAAATCGAAAGTGCCATAACCAATAATCATTAGAACATACAACTGTAAAAGAACTAACGTGATCATTGTAATTCATAACTAGAGGAAAGAGAATGTTCCTCATCATCTCCACCTTCGCTATCAGTTGCTTGCTTTGGGGCTTGTCATGCATAACACGTTCTTGACCTTGAAAGATAACTTTGTATCCTTTTTGTGTCAACTGACCAATGCTTATCAAATTATGTTTGAGACTAGGAACATAATATACCTCTGAGATTGTCTTCGGCTCCCCCTGCTTCGTTAGAATGTTGACCACTCCTTTTCCATCTACATCCACAGTCTTGTCAGTTCCAACTTTACCTTTGTTTTCACAAATTGATCCAAATTTTCAACCAAATTCTTGTTGCCTATCATGTGGTTACTGCAACCGCTGCCTCATAGCCACACACTCTCAGAAGGTTAATGTATGGTATGGCAAGCTAGGAACATGGAGTTAGTACTCTCTGTAGTGACATTATTTCTCTGGTTCCCTTGACCAACTATCTTCTTCCTACAATCATGAGCATAGTGACTAAATTTATTGCAATAATAACATCTCACCTTTTATTTGTCAACTCTTCGATTATTGTTGAAGCTTTTGTAATTGCTTCCACTTTCATGCTCTTCTCGGCCATCTCTCTGACCACCATATCTTCCACCTTGTCCTTTGCCACTCAATCTACTTCTGCCTCGAACTCTATCTCTTGAAATAGAAACTTGACTTTTGAACATAGTCTCTAAGGTGGATCCTTATTTCTGTCTATCATTGCCTCTTGCAATAGAAGTGATCCCATCAACTCATCAACTGTTAAGGATGCCAAATCCTTGGCTTCTTCTATGGTTGCTACCACAATATCAAATTTGGTAGACAAAGATCTAAGGACCTTCTCAACCATTGTTTGATCTTTAATTTCTTCACTATAAATTTTTAACTGATTTACGACAGTTATGACCTGATTCGTGAAAGAATTGATGTCCTCTGTCTCCTTCATTTGCAGACTTTCAAAATCTCTCCTGTATTTTGCAACTTACCAATATTGACTTTGGCCATACCTTTATAGTTTGTCACCAAAGTATCTCATGATTCATTTGCTCAAGACATGATCATAATTTTTTGGAACACTGCTCGGTCCACTCCTTGCTTGATAAGCTGCAATGCTTGTGCATTCTTCTTCTTGTCTTTCTTCCATTGTTCCCTCTCTGCATTACTTAGAGCTTGTTCTTCTGCTTCATTCTTAAGTTCTGAAAAACCAAGCTGGACATAATCCCAAACATCATGAACTTGCAAACTGGTCGTCATCTTAATGGCCCGTACATCATAATATTTCCCTATAAACAGTGGGAACTAGGGCTAGAAATTTGAGAAATCTGTCTTTCTGATCAAAAATATCTTTTCAAAAACCCTAAATAAATATCTATATATATATAAATATATAATTGCAAAACTTCCTTTTATAAAAAAACCTTATAAAATTAATTTATTAAAAACAACCTGGTAAATAAAACCCTTTATTATTTTTTAATATAAAAAATCTTTATAAAGAAACGCTATTTATATTCACTCTTTGAAAAAATCATACGATAATACTTATGCTTCGAAAAAACACGTGAGAAGATATTTAAAATCGTACCCACATGGCTTTATGAATTTAGAAAGATCACGTAACTTTTTACGATGGCTTTCAACTTTCAAACATAAAGAAAAACGTTGACTACGTATTAAGTTACGGCTGCTCCACAGACGTTTATTAATGGCTGATCTTTCCAGAACGCATAAAGACTGAGCATTTAATACTGCCCACTCAACTCTCATAACTAAGTTTGAAATTTCACAGATTCTAAGGTACATGTAAACTGCGCGGTTTTTTTACTAATTAAGTATGAAATTTGCGTGATTTTGTAATGTTATTTTAAAAAAAAATAGTCATTTTTTTTTGGCTTTTTTTCATTGGCTCTGCAAGCATCATGGATCTTGTGATCTTTCTTTATTTTTGATACCAATTTATTAGAAATGAACACAAATTCAATTAAAACATACTAGCTGCGACTATTTTATGGATCACACAAAATTTGATAATTACAATGAACTCTGTGAAAGATATTTAATATTTTCTAGCTAAAGATTTACCTAAAATAACTTGACATGTAACCACACAACTTAACATACAATCAGAGACTATAAATTTGACTATCAATTAACTCAATTTAACTCTATAACTTTACCCAATTTCTTGTGTGCCAGTAATTAGCTTCTTTTAGAAGTTTCAATGATTGTTTTTTCATATTATTAGTCCCTGCCTGAGACTATTAGCGATGGATATCGCGTTGAATGCATATTAATTTTTTGTTTGACCAGAAATATATATCTACACCAAAGCTTTAACCAAAGTTTTAGTATAAAAAAATAATATAAAATGTATTAAGTTTTTTTTATTGGTCCATAGCTTTTGGGGTCTTATTGCAAGCCTCACACATCCCAATGCAATTTAGTGTTGGATATCCTAAAGTTTTTATTCATGCATCAACGAAAACTTTGGATGTTTCGACTTTCGCTGGCTAGCACATAAAAGTAACTTTGGATATCTAGACTTTGTTTGGTTTGCAATTAATTGCGAAGTTTGGATAAACATTTATATGAGTTCAAAAAAGTAATAAACTTTTGATATCTAAACTCTCAAATTTTGGATATCTAAACTTTTGGCTGTCAAACCATTTGCAGAACGTTGGCACCTGGTCGGCTAGCTGTCTCACTGTCTTCATTGTGTTTCCATGACGTTGGCACCTGGCTCGCTAGTTGTCTCAGTGTCTTCATTGCGTGACTGCTTCCACATTGTTGTCACCTGGCTGGAATTATGTATGCCACTAAAACATTGTCTTGTTCGATGTGTTGTCCTTGTGAATTTTTGTGGTTGTCTGTCTGTTAAATGTTGTGTGTCCAGCTGTTGTTTTTGTGAAGATGATAGAGGTTGAAGGTCGAAGGTTTATAGAGTATGAACCTGAAAGAAATATTGAACTGAGACTTGGGAATTGAATAATTTCACTTGAGACTTGGAAATTGAATAATTTCACTACGAGTTGGACGCAGGTTTTTATAATGCATTTCTAAGTAAGTATCCTCATTTCTCGTTGATTTTTATTTCCTTTTGTAAATTATATTCATTGTTTGGCTCTGCTCTGTTTTTACTCGCAGACCCTATCTTCTTTATATTTGTAAATTGAATGTTGATTCATTCTATTTCTGTGACTTAGGGTCTATTTTTGTAAACTAGGTGCTGTTGTTTGTACAGAAAACCAAAAGAGGAAGAGATTATTCTTGTTGAGGACGATCGATTTGAACAGTTAGCTGAATTTCTCGTTTCTGTGCCTTCTGGAGTATGGGACGAGAGGAAAAGAGGCTTGAAGTGAAGTTCCTACGCTTGCCTCCCTTCCCTCTAGTATGTTCACTTTTCATTGTCTAAGTAAAGGAAAATCAAGGATATAATTAGAAGATGAATATCAGAAATGATATTTCATATTCATGCCAGAAGGTCGTTCTGAAGTCATCCTCCCAGCGTTCGTTTCTAGGCAGGCAGGTACACTCTGCACTTTGTCGGCCTTTGAGCGTCAATAGCAGTATTAAGTATATTGTTTCAGCAGATAATTTTAAGTATGATTTCATATCTCTCTCTTCATCTTTTGAGGCTGTGATAGCAGCGTTAGCTTTAAGTACATTGTTTCACCAGAGAATTTTTGAAGGAGTTGATTACATCTCTCTGTCTCTTAATCTTTTAAGGCGGTGTTGTGTTGCTTTGCAGTTTTAGCCAGAAGATACGAATATGACCAATCTTTTATTGTTTAACTTATCTGAAGATGGTCTATATGACGTCGTCTGTGTCTTACTCTTGAAACGGAAGGGTGTGCCCTGTGTGATATGTGGTAAAGTCGTTCGTACAGCCTCCTTTTGTCCTTTGAGAGTTCGTTTCTTGGCAAACAGGTACACTTCGCGTTTTCTCGGTGTTTAAGTGTAAATAGCATATTAATGTTGAGTACATCGTTTCACGAGATACTTATTCGAAAAATTGATTTCATTATCGCTGTCTCCTAATCTTTCGAGGCGGGGTGTAACGCCCTGGGGACCGAGCGCTCCGCGCACGGAGGGCGACACTCTCACCCGACGACAAACATGACAGTGCGACGATTAGTGCCGGGTCCGTTCATCACTATGGACGAACAGCAACAAAGCAGGACAGCGATGGGGCGATCGATTCAGAGATGAAGGGCGCGCGACATAAAAGAGCACGAAGGCCGAAAGGACATATGGGTGGCGTTGGTCGGCTTTGTACCAAAGACCGACCCGCCACGATATGGTCCTCGACGAATGAACGTCACATAAACATGGACGTGAATGAGTATGTGGAAAGATGCGTGGAGGTCCATTACCATAATGGAAGACGTATGGAATATATCATACTCGGATATATGCATGGCGTTATACACTAAAATAACCCATGACTGAAAGGCTTACATTATAGAAATATATGCACATACATGTGGAGGATTAAAATAATGTAAGGGCGCATACGTGGACACATAAATCACTATGTGGACAGCCGACAGGTTTTATGGAGCATGGCGGTGGATTAAATAATATTACGTGAGCTTTAAGCATGATAAAGGGATGTCGGCTTAATACAAGACGCCCTTGAACCATGGAGAAGAAAGCGTATATATTTGGGAATGAGAGGAGCTCATTCCTCATCATCGAAGAACATCATTCGATATCATCTTCGCTCTAAAGGATCTCGGTACAGGTTCGATGTAGTGCGCAAGACCTCCATGGGAATGCGCACTTAACTTATGTGCATTAAGGAGGATAGGCTTCGCACTTCTTCGGTGGATAACCTGCGCAGGTCAGATTCGGATAGAGGAAGTTGGGTACACGACAGCTGCAGGTTCGGTGAAGACTACAGGCGGTCCGTAGGAAGTCTGTTCACATACGAATGCTACAGGTTCGGGGTATGATCTAAGAACAGCGTTCTTGCTGTGTTTAAGAGCATCGATCGAGTGGATGACCGAGCACGCTCACATTGTATTTCTGTTGAAAAACGGGAGGGTGAACCGTAAGGTTGATGGACACCCGAACTATTGTCTCACTGTTGTAATAGCGCAGGCCGTGGAGGTTACGGTACACGGGTTCTGCCTCTCTTATTATCGTGTGGTCGAGAGTCGACCCACGCATTGTAAACATTGTTATTAACCAGTTAATGAAAGCTTTGCGGGCAGTTCGAGGAGCTGCACCGCCCATATACGCTGAGTGTTCTTATGTGTTACTGATTACTGTTATTTATATGGTGAACGATTATTAATGGTTGATGCTATATTTGGATGGTTATAACATGCACTTGGTAATATATATGCGAACAGAATTATGATTAAAGATTGCTGTTGAATTATAAGAATACAAGTGTTGGAATTAATAAGGAATGGTTATAAATATAATGTTCGTGTAACGAAGTGAAGCGAACGTTTGGTAAGGCGTAGTCTGAGGGTAACGTCAAAGACTTGCCCGGCAGTGCCGCACATCCTTAGCAAAAAAATTATAGGAAGGCTAAGGGCGTGACAAGTGGTATCGGAGCCAGTTTCGGTGCTGGCGTTCAGGAAAGCTGCTACACACTTCGTGACAAGTGATTGGCTGGACGACGGAAGCTGTTACACATTTGCACTTGCGACAGATGGTATCAGTGATGGACAGGTTGAACCGTGAAGCTCAGATGGGGACGGTTGAACTTGGTGAAGGCTTGGACACCCAAGCGAAATTGAAGGTGAATCTGCCTGATCTAAGGCAGACATCCGAAGGAACAGGAAGACAGTTCGACAGTGGCAAGATGGAGTATGGGATCCAGGATGCGGTCGAAAGGTCTGGGTACTCAAACTAGGACAAAGTGCAGGCGGCACTCGATCAAATTCGGGAACGCTGTTCGGAACTCCGAGGAGAGCTGAACGAACTCAAGGACCAGTGCGAGTGTAGACTTGACCAGGTTGACAGAAACATTCACTTAAGAGACTTAAGCCTCCAAGAGATCTTCGACGAAAGAGCTCGGTTAAGGGAGAAACGGTCCGTGGTGGAGATAAAAGTCAAACAGGTCGAGGAAGAAGTAAGGAGGAGGCTCCTTGGCAAGAAGGTAGTCATAATCGGGCAGGAAGAGGTTGACTACATAAGCAAACTTGGAGCTGAATGTCGAGAAGACATGGGAAGCCCCAAGGACTTGACAGATGGTCGGAACTCGATGGACGGGGAGCTTGGAACGAAACACGCCGGACCGGAACGGGACAAAGTGAAGACAGTGAAATGTTGGCTTTGTGCGGGACCTCATACGGTGAAACGGTGTCCTGTGAAACAAAAGGGACCGGTTGGAAACGAAGATGGAGATGAAGTGGTGTACCCTTGTTCGAGGCCGGAACCTCAACCCGGTACTAGTGCAAGGTCAGACACACGGAGGAAAGAAGCTGTTGAAGATGTGGTCGGAAGAGTCGAAGCTGTGCACCCTCGTTCAAGACCGGAATCTCAACCCGGTGCTAGCACGAGGCCAGAGGCATGGAGAGAGGCTCGGGAAGATTACTTTCAACAGGTGAGGATGGCAGGCTCAGACAGATGGGCGGATTTGGTGGATAAAGGAGAGCCACCTGGCTCACTCCCTTGGCAGTCCTTTTAGATGAACAAAGGACCGGGCTCATTGTTGGCTGCTCAAGGCAGTGAGCCCGTGAGGTACTTGGGCAGGACGGATGGTCTCAACGGGCGCATGAAATGGGGGTTCCCATGAAACGACGGAGGGATCATGAAACGAGTATCTATACTCGGACTGGAGGCTTTTCCATTCATGGTGGACTTGGAGGTTTGAAGTGTCGGGGAGCCGAGTTGATGTCTGATTCCGACTCGATGTAGTATGGGATGCATACTCCTGCAACGTGCATAGGATCATGAAACAGGAGGGTGACTTGATACGGAGCACTGAAGAGGGCACGATGGTATGGAGGTTGTCGGGACGACAACCGAATAAGGTGGGGGAGGATGTAACGCCCTGGGGACCGGGCGCTCCGCGCACGGAGGGCGACACTCTCACCTGACGACAAACATGACAGTGCGACGATTAGTGCCGGGTCCGTTCATCACTATGGACGAAAAGCAACAAAGCAGGACAGCGATGGGGCGATCGATCCAGAGATGAAGGGCGCGCGACATAAAAGAGCACGAAGGCCGAAAGGACATATGGGTGGCGTTGGTCGGCTTTGTACCAAAGACCGACCCGCCACGATATGGTCCTCGACGAATGAACGTCACATAAACATGGACGTGAATGAGTATGTGGAAAGATGCGTGGAGGTCCATTACCATAATGGAAGACGTATGGAATATATCATACTCGGATATATGCATGGCGTTATACACTAAAATAACCCATGACCGAAAGGCTTACATTATAGAAATATACGCACATACATGTGGAGGATTAAAATAATGTAAGGGCGCATACGTGGACACATAAATCACTATGTGGACAGCCGACAGGTTTTATGGAGCATGGCGGTGGATTAAATAATATTACGTGAGCTTTAAGCATGATAAAGGGATGTCGGCTTAATACAAGACGCCCTTGAACCATAGAGAAGCAAGCGTATATATTTGGGAATGAGAGGAGCTCATTCCTCATCATCGAAGAACATCATTCGATATCATCTTCGCTCTAAAGGATCTCGGTACAGGTTCGATGTAGTGCGCAAGACCTCCATGGGAATGCGCACTTAACTTATGCGCATTAAGGAGGACAGGCTTCGCACTTCTTCGGTGGATAACCTGCGCAGGTCAGATTCGGATGGAGGAAGTTGGGTACACGACAGCTGCAGGTTCGGTGAAGACTACAGGCGGTCCGTAGGAAGTCTGTTCACATACGAATGCTACAGGTTCGGGGTATGATCTAAGAACAACGTTCTTGCTGTGTTTAAGAGCATCGGTCGAGTGGATGACCGAGCACGCTCACATTGTATTTCTGTTGAAAAACGGGAGGGTGAACCGTAAGGTTGATGGACACCCGAACTATTGTATTACTGTTGTAATAGCGCAGGCCGTGGAGGTTACGGTGCACGGGTTCTGCCTCTCTTTTTATCGTGTGGTCGAGAGTCGACCCACGCATTGTAAACATTGTTATTAACCGGTTAATGAAAGCTTTGCGGGCAGTTCGAGGCGCTGCATCGCCCATATATGCTGAGTGTTCTTATGTGTTACTGAATATTGTTATTTATATGGTGAACGATTATTAACGGTTGATGCTATATTTGGATGGTTATAACATGCACTTGGTAATATATATGCGAACAGAATTATGATTAAAGATTGCTGTTGAATTATAAGAATACAAGTGTTGGAATTAATAAGGAATGGTTATAAATATAATGTTCGTGTAACGAAGTGAAGCGAACGTTTGGTAAGGCGTAGTCTGAGGGTAACGTTTGGTAAGGCGTAGTCTGAGGGTAACGTCAAAGACTTGCCCGGCAGTGCCGCACATCCTTAGCAAAAAAATTATAGGAAGGCTAAGGGCGTGACACGGGGTGTTGGGTTTCTTTGCAATTTACCCAGGTTGAGAAGAGAAGAATATGAGAAAATTTTATTCCCTTCTCATTTAACGCAATTTTATTCCCTTCTCATTTAACGCAACTTCCCATTGTTTGCTAGATATATGTTTCTGTCGTTTTCATGATAACAAGAAAAACAAGCTAAGAAGAGGATCGTGGTGATGAAACGGTGTGGAAAACGGTTATAAACTATCATAATTCGAATTGTATTACGTGTCGTGAAATGATAGATCGAAAATATTACCATTGCAGAGGTCCAGCAAAGTGAAGATTTGTTTAATTTCATACCTCCGCTCTCGCATTTCTCTCCTCTCAAGCCGCGTTTGGTCGGATGTGCAGCGCTCCGCGTTTGGTGTTATGTTTGCTCGTTGTGCGTTGGAGTTCATGTTTAGCTATGTCTAGGCATGTGTGGCATGGCATTCAAAGTGATCTGCCATATCTGTTGTCAGCAGATCTGTTTATTTATTGCAGGTGGATGGCTATTTATTTGCTTTAGGTTTCAATTGTGTGAGGATGAAATTCTAATTTAGATTACTGATTAAATGGTACAATTTAAGTCCAATTTAGATTACTGATTAAATGGTACAATAGAGGAGAAATATTATCATGATTAGTAAATTCTTATTCCTCTTGTTAACTCTATTCTTAGGTTCTGGTAATAGTTGGTTTCTTTGTTTATTTTTTTTCTCTTCCGTTAATCTCCGTTTCATTTAATTATTTTCCCTAAATGTTTTGACAAAATTTGGTGTTTAGCTTCGTTGTGGCTGAGCAAATTCAGAAATAGAAGCACTTCCTTTCCATCGAAAATTTTTCTCGGAGATTTTGACAGAATACAGAATTTGGGATTTAGCTTCATTGATAATTGAGCGAGAGTCAAAGTTAAAGACATTGCCCAGAAGCTATGGTATATCTATTTATTCTTTTATTCTTTTTCACATAGAGTAATTTTTTAATTTTTCTTTATTTATTTGTCATAGCTCATTATTATTTGATTTCACTTTTTCTCTATGTCTCAGCTGGGCTTACAACACCCAAGTTTCTTCTATGAAACTCAAACACATATTTTTCTAATGACTTAGTAAATATATCACCAATTGATCACTAGATTTACAAGGTTTCAAGTGAACTTCTCCATTTCTCACAAGTTCTCTAATAAAGTGATATCTAGTATAAATATGCTTGCTCTTTTGATGAAACGCACTATTCTTGGATAGTGCAATTGTTGAGGCGTTGTCGCAATATATTGTTGTTGATCCTTGTTGTTTTTTATTGAGTCCATCAAATAATCTTCTTAACCGGACTGCTTGACATACTGTTGATGTTGTTGCTACATATTTTGCTTCTGCTGACGAAAGTGTCACAATGGGATGCTTCTTAGATGCCCATGAAATCACACCTAAACGAAGATGGAACACAAAACCAGAAGTTCTCTTCCTATCATCCAAACTTCCTGCAAAATCACTATCTGTGTATCCAATCAAATCCTTCTTTTTTGTGCTTGTATACATTATGCCACAATCTCTAGTTCCCACTATGTATCTTAGAATTATTTTTCTTGCACTCCAATGTGTGTCTTTTGGAGTCTCCATAAATCTGGAAATCAAACTCACTCCTTGCATGATATCCGGTCTTGTAGCTGTGAGATACATGAGGCTGCCAACCAATCTTTTGAATAGATTTGGATTGACATATGATCCTCCATCATCCTTGCTTAACTTTGTACATGTTGCAACAGGTGTAGGGATAGGTTTGCACTTTTCCATACTGAATCTTTTCAACAAATCTTTGACATATTTATTTTGACAAATAAAGTTTCTTTTTCAGATTGCTCAACATTTATGCCAAGAAAATATTTCATGATACCAAGATCTGTCATCTCAAATTATTTCATCATGGCTTATTTAAATTCATCTAACTCAAAATCACCTGTTAAATCCATGTCATCAACATATAAGCAAACAATCAAAATTTGTCCATGATCATTTACCTTTGTGTACAAGGTAGGCTCAATGTTGCTTCTGCTATACCAAGCTCTAGGTGCTTGCTTCAGTCCATTGAGCGTTTTCTTTAACCTGTAAAATTTATTTTAATTACTTTCAACTTCATAACCTCGACGTTGTTGCTGAACATAAATTTCTTCTTCTAGAATTCCATTCAAGAATGTTGATTTCACATCTGTCTGATATACTTTCCACTTGTTCTGAACTATTGTGGCTAGAACTGCTCTTATAGTATCCAATTTGTCGACCAAAGCAAACATTTCTCCAAAGTCTATTCCTGGTTGTTGCGAGAATCCTTTAGCTACAAGTCTTGCTTTAAATATGTCAATTTCACTTTTTTCATTCAACTTTGTCTTGTACACCCACTTCACACCAATGATATTTTTGTCCTTTGGTAAATCAATCAAATCCCATATATCATTCTTTTCAATAGCTTCAATTTCTTCATCCATGGCTTGCACCCAATTTTCGTCTTTAATTGCTTCTTCAAACGAAGAAGGTTGGAATGACAACAATGCAAAATTTGAAATAACATCCAAATCATCATAAATATATTTTAGACTTCTCATCTTTCTCTTACCATTTCTTGTTAGGAGAACCTCGATCCGTTGATCTGCTTGAATATCCATGTTGCTCATAAAATCTTGTAGTCCTTGTTGGTGTGTCTCTGTTTGGTGTCTTCACCTGTGATTCTTGCTGCTCCTTTTCTGCTACATCATCTTCTTCCATCAATGGCACTTGTACATCAATTGTTTTGTCTATACTACCATTCCACGACTCTTGTTCTTTGAACACAACATCTCTACTAATTATGGTCTTCTTGGTGACAGGGTTATACAATTTGTAAGATTTTGATTGCTCACTATAACTAGTAAATATACATTTTTCACTTTTGTCATCCAATTTGCCTCTTCGCTCTTTAGGCACATGTGCATACGTTACACATCCAAATACTCTTAGATGAGATACGTTGCAAGACATACTTGACCATTCTTGTTTTGGTACTCTATTCATCACACTCTTTGTAGGATCTCTGTTGATCACATAAATAGTACATGCAACTACTTCTGCCCAATGCTCATTAGACAATTTTCTATCATTTAACATGCTTCTTACCATGTTCATAATTGTCTTGTTATTTCTCTCTTCTACACCATTCTGCTGCGGTGTGTACTTGGTTGTAAACTATCTTTTGATTCCATGTTGTTTGCAGTAATCATGGAATGCCTTCGAGTCATATTCTCCACCACGATCTGACCTCAATACCTTTATCTGTCGATCTGGTTCTCTTCCAAGGCTTTTAATTCCTTGAACTTTGCAAAAGTTCCAGACTTCTACTTCAAGAAGTAAACCCAAGTCTTTCTACTATAATCATTAATGGAAGTGAGGAAGTAACAACTTCCACCAATCAACTGTGTCATCATAGGTCCACACAAGTTTGTATGCACTAGCTCAAGAGGTTAATTTACTTTTTATGCAACTCCCTTTGGAAAACTTTCATGGTGTTGCTTTCCTAAGATGCAACACTCACAAGTACTAGCAGGTTATTTGATGGGAGGTAATTCTCCAACCATTTGTTTCTGCTGCAACAATCTTAAACTAGAAAAAAAAAGTGTCCAAATCGAAAGTGCCATAACCAATAATCATTAGAACATACAACTGTAAAAGAACTAACGTGATCGCTGTAATTCATAACTAGAGGAAAGAGAATGTTCCTCATCATCTGCACATTCGCTATCAGTTGCTTGCTTTGGGGCTTTTCATGCATAACACGTTCTTGACCTTGAAAGATAACTTTGTATCCTTTTTGTGTCAACTGACCAATGCTTATCAAATTATGTTTGAGACTAGGAACATAATATACCTCTGAGATTGTCTTCGGCTCCCCCTGCTTGGTCAGAATGTTGACCACTCCTTTTCCATCTACATCCACAGTCTTGTCAGTTCCAACTTTACCTTTGTTTTCACAAATTGATCCAAATTTTCAACCAAATTCTTGTTGCCTGTCATGTGGTTACTACAACCGCTGCCTCATAGCCACACACTCTCAGAAGGTTCATGTATGGTATGGCAAGCTAGGAACATGGAGTTAGTACTCTCTGTAGTGACATTATTTCTCTGGTTCCCTTGACCAACTATCTTCTTCCTACAATCATGAGCATAGTGACTAAATTTATTGCAATAATAACATCTCACCTTTTATTTGTCAACTCTTCGATTATTGTTGAAGCTTTTGTAATTGCTTCCACTTTCATGCTCTTCTCGACCATCTCTCTGACCACCATATCTTTCACCTTGTCCTTTGCCACTCAATCTACTTCTGCCTCGAACTCTATCTCTTGAAATAGAAACTTGACTTTTGAACATAGTCTCTAAGGTGGATCCTTATTTCTGTTTATCATAGCCTCATGCAATAGAAGTGATCCCATCAACTCATCAACTGTTAAGGATGCCAAACCCTTGGCTTCTTCTATGGTTGCTACCACAATATCAAATTTGGTAGACAAAGATCTGAGGACCTTCTCAACCATTGTTTGATCTTTAATTTCTTCACTATAAATTTTTAACTGATTTACGACAGTTATGACCTGATTCGTGAAAGAATTGATGTCCTCTGTCTCCTTCATTTGCAGACTTTCAAAATCTCTCCTGTATTTTGCAACTTACCAATATTGACTTTGGCCATACCTTTATAGTTTGTCACCAAAGTATCTCATGATTCATTTGCTCAAGACATGATCATAATTTTTTGGAACACTGCTCGGTCCACTCCTTGCTTGATAAGCTGCAATGCTTGTGCATTCTTCTTCTTGTCTTTCTTCCATTGTTCCCTCTCTGCATTACTTAGAGCTTGTTCTTCTGCTTCATTCTTAAGTTCTGAAAAACCAAGCTGGACATAATCCCAAACATCATGAACTTGCAAACTGGTCGTCATCTTAATGGCCCGTACATCATAATATTTCCCTATAAACAGTGGGAACTAGGGCTAGAAATTTGAGAAATCTGTCTTTCTGATCAAAAATATCTTTTCAAAAACCCTAAATAAATATCTATATATATATAACTTTGCAAAACTTCCTTTTATAAAAAACCTTATAAAAATTATTTTATAAAAAACACCTTTTAAATAAACCATTTATTATTTTTTAATATAAAAAATCTTTATAAAGAAACGCTATTTATAATCACTCTTTGAAAAAATCATATGATAATACTTATGGTTCGAAAAAACACGTGAGAAGATATTTAAAATCGTACCCACATGGCTTTATGAATTTAGAAAGATCACGTAACTTTTGACGATGGCTTTCAACTTTCAAACATAAAGACAAACGTCCACTACGTATTGAGTTACGGCTGCTCCACAGACGTATATTAATGGCTGATCTTTCCAGAACGCATAAAGACTGAGCATTTAAAAACTGCCAACTCAACTCTCATAACTAAGTTTGAAATTTCACAGATTCTAAGGTACATGTTAACTGCGAGGTTTTTTTACTAATTAAGTATGAAATTTGCGTGCTTTTGTAATGTTATTTAAAAAAAACAAAAAATATTGTCTTTTTTTTGGCTTTTTTTTTAATTGGCTCTGCAAGCATTATGGATCTTGTGATTTTTCCTCATTTCTAATACCAATTTGTTGAAAATAAACATAAATTCACTTAAAACAGGACTATTCTATTAATCACACAAAATTTGATAATTACAATAAACCCCGTAAAAAATATTTAACATTTTCCAACTAAAAACTTACCCAATATAACTTGACATGTAACCATACAACTTAACATCCAATCAGAGACTATAAATTTGACTATAAATTAATTCAATTTAACTCTATAACTTTACCAATTTCCTGTGCGCCAGTAATTAGCTTATTTTAAAAGTTTCAATGATGGTTTTTTCATATTATTAAAAATGGATGAGATTGATATGATATTGGGTTTGGCTTATATGAGTGCTTATATTGGGTTTGGCTTATATGAGTGCTTAAGGACAAGGAAATGTTTTTTGAGATTTTTGATGATATAGTTTTGAGATTTTTGATGATATAGTTTATGCCTTTTGTATTATTATTTAATTTTTTTTAATATTTAATTTTTCTTAATTGAATAAAGGTTATAGTTTTGAGCACCGCTAAATGTTTTTATTTTAATTGTTTTTTATAATATAATGTATATGTATTTTTATTATTATTGAGATTTTTATTTGTGAAATGACTAAGATATTCCTGTCTTTTTCTTTACATTGTATGTACTAACTCCAACTTAAATGTTGTAACTGGGAATCATGTAAGAATAAAAAGAACGGCTTCTATACTTTAACGCCGCCTATGATTTTGGGTACTCCTAAAAGTTAGAAACAAAGTTGATGGTAGGAGAGGTTGACATTCCGTTGTTCTTAATCCGTTAATGCACAAAACAGTTTGCCAGTACACACTTTATTTGATTGTTTATCAGGACAGATGAGCATTGCATTTAAAAAATCCATAAACAGCTTACAACGTTCATGAAGCAATCAATGGTAAGGTTTATAAAGAATTTAAAGAATGTCGAACTGGTAAAGCCCAGTATTATGGCCTTGTAGGGTTAATAAAGAATTTAAAGAATGTCGAACTGGTAAAGCCCAGTATGGCCTTCTACGATAAAAATGGAATAATTTCGATTTAGAAAATCCATAAGCATCTAACAATTTTCAATAAGCAATGATAGGGTTCATAAAGAATTAAAAGAATGCCGAGCAGTTAAAGCCCAGTATGGCCTTGTCTTGTACAGGAAAAATGGAATAATTTCGATTTAGAAGTACCATCCTTTAACTCCCGGCGGTGGCGATACCGAACATTGGCGGAGTTGGCGTGCCATAAGAGTCCAGACCGCCACCATCGCATCCAATATTCCAAGCGGGCACTCCACTGATTTTCTCCACCTTTTTCTTCTCGCTTCGTGCGGCCTTTACCTTCTTAGATGAATTGCGATCGCCAGTGCCGGGACTGGAGGAGGTCTTCCTTAGAGCGTTGGAGGATAACTGCATCCTCATTGTCGACGCTGATTTTTGCACATACGAGTGGCCTCCGCCCGGGCTCGGCCCTCCCGGAAGCTTTTCAAATATTGGAGTATCATCACTGTCCTTTCTATCCTCCGATGCTTTTTCTAATTTCTCCGGTTGATTTGCGTTGGTGTAAGACTGGCCTGCTCCCGGACTTGAACCCGACGGGAGTCTGTTAAATGTTTTTATGCTCATTCCTTCCTCGTCTTTTTCTTTACTCATCTTTTCCATCGTATTCCGACCGTTGGTAGCGGAATTGCCTACTCCTGGGCTTGGCCCAGACGAAAGTATATTCATCCTCATTGCGCTTTTCTTCTTCGATTGTGAATCTTGGGTGATTTCAGCTTTCTTCATCGATTCTGGCTGTATACTGATCCTCTCCATCATATTTCGCCCCGTGGTAGCCGAATGACCAACTCCTGGACTTTGCCCAGAGGGCAGTATATTCATCATCGTTGCGCCTTTCTTTGACTCCAACTCTTGGGCCATCTCGGTATAGCCATTGGTGACCTTGTGCCCCACTCCCGGGCTTGGCCCTGAAGGCAATTTGTTGAAGGTGTCCAACTCTGATTGAGTGCCGGCAATACCACTTGTATGGCCATTCCCAACTCCCGGGCTTGACCCCGAAGGCAGTTTGTTGAAGGTGCCCAACTCTGATTCAGTGCCGGCAATACCACTTGTATGGCCATTCCCAACTCCTGGGCTAGGACCGGAAGACAACACATTGTCGTGTATTGTTCTTGCTGGAGATGTGGCCGAATATGTAGTTGTAGATTTCTCCCAGTGCCCCACGCCAGGGCTTTGTCCTGAGGAGAATATATTTCCTTCTATCCCATTATTGAAGCTCACGTGCCCAGCTCCAGGGCTGCTGTGTGAATTCAGCATCTCGTGAAGGATGTCGGCGTTGCCTTCGATTGGTGCGACTTCTTTAATACCTGCTGGCGCCTTGGAGCTACTGTCATCTCCTGGCGTGGCTTCTTTCTGTGAAAGCTCTGCTGCTATGATCCTATTATTGGCCGCGTGGGTCGAAATCTCAGAGTTGCTCCGTGGATTCGACTCAGAGTAGTTTGCCACATGTCCTCCCGAACCACTGTAGTTTTGTCTGGAGGAAGCCACGGCCACGGTGTCGAGGTCGGAATCGAAGATAACTGCAGAATTCTGACGCGAGAGGGCGGCGTTGTCAAAATGATGCTCCAAAACCCTAGCGTCCGCAAATTGTAGAGCAGACAATGTGATGAATAATAGCACCAGGAAACCCATTATGCGGAGGTGATCCATATTATGAATTACAGAGAATATGATGAAATGGCAATATCTAGAATAACAAAGGCTGCCTAAAATTTGAGGCTTTCGTGAGAATAAATTCTCCTAATGCTCTCAGAAAGTCAATCTTCCTCGGACAGACAAAAGGACCTTACCAAAGATTATGGTTGGTAATGCGAGAGAGTTGCAGAGAATACCCACCCGAGATCCCTGTGGTGAACTCGTTTGATGGAGAGTGAAGTAAGTTAGCATGAATATATAGCTGTGAGGTTCCAAGTTGGGGAAGTAGCTTCAGCAATGTGAAACAAAGGGGAAGTCTCGCAGCGGTTTGAGTCTTAATTCTCAGTCAACCAACGGATCTAATCTATATTGTGTCTGCTGTAACTGCAGCATTTGACTTGAATGGATGGAAATAAGCGAACGAATTGAATTGAATTTTGAAGTAATGTGTAATTGTTCAAGTAAAGCTTGAATTCGTGGAGCCATCTCTAGCGGCTTCGTAAATATCGAATCCAATTACAATTTCAAATGGCACATACATCATATCGTGGTTTTGTCTTTGATTAATTTATGTAAACTCCTATTTCAAACCCATACATAAGCTCGGTGATCAGCGTTGACCGTTAACCGTAAAAGTGTCTACGGAGGCGGAGAGGGAAGTTTCTACCGAGGCGGAGAGGAGAAGAATTGTCTCGATAGTCAAAGTGGTAAACAATTTGCACTGCTATCTTTGAATCATGTTTTTCAGGCTACAAATAGACGTGTTTGAATAATGTTTTTGATTTACAAATAAATTCAACACCTCTCTCTCCCTCTCTGAAACTGAAAACATTGAAATTTGACGAGTGTAACCTAACCTAACATGTATTTACCAATAAAGCTTGAATTCGTGAAGTTTGACTAGTGTAACCTAACCTAACATGTATTTACAAATAAAGCTCGAATTCGTGAAGTCATCTCTGGCGGCTTTGCAAATAACGCATGCAATTGCAATTTCAAATGGCACATACATCATTTCGTGGTTTTGCCTTTCATTCATTTATCTAAACTCGGTGCACACACAAGTATTGTTGTACGTGTTTCTCTAAATCTTGTACTTTGTAGGCTTAAGGTAGGTCGAGGAGTCTGACCAACTCAAAGATTTAGTGGGAGAGTGTTAAAGGGGTGTTTAGAGTCCTATAATTGAAGTTTTAGATTATGTCTAGAGTGCGAGGAGGGAACCTTAAGGACGATTAAGTGGCGCGCCCTTTCGCAGGCAGACGCTCTGAAAGTCCGGCTCCGCCTGGACGATTCTGAGTGTGAGTCCCTTTAATTGACTTGAATTTCGATGACCATCGGACAGAATACAACGGTGGTCATCCCCCAAAGCTGCTCGGGATTCAAAAGGGGCGTGCTCCCTGAATTACTGAAATTGCATCCCGCTTTCATTTTTTCTTTAAATTTAAAGAGAAACACTTTGAACAGTTCTGACTATTATCTTTTTATCGAAAATCTCTATAGATGGTCAACGAGTCTATAGATATATTATAAATTTGATTTCACTTCAAAAACTATTCTTTTTTGCGTAATCATTAACAAATTGTAAATTTGTCTTATCAAAAAATGGGGAGATTTATATATATCCTATTTAAGTTTAAAAATATAGTTAATCTCTCAGTCTAATGGATTAATAATCTCACATGGTAATATATTTTTTATTTAAATTATAAACTTTCCCTACCTAATATTAGGTGTAATAAATTTTCAAATAATAGTTTTTGCAAATAAGTGAATTAAAAAATATATATTTATTTATCTTTAATATTATTTATATCATTATATATAATATTATTTGCTGTAAGAAATTTTTTTAATTTATTTCAACTTAACAAAAAAAATAAGTTTTGGAAATGTTAATGGCATTTATTAAGGGTATTTTTTTGGCTTAAGTGGTTAAGAAAAAATATAAAAATATAAAAGAAAATATGAGAAATTAAGTGTTGTAGTAATCACTTCTCTTTCTTTTCTTTTATCCCTTAAATCTTCTATCATTCGCTTTACTCTAGGTTTGGAATCATTGTCAATTCGCTCACAATTGTGTTTGGTGAGAGTTCTTTGTCTTAATAAAAAATTTTCAAAGCATGAACTCTCTTTGTACCCACCATCCCATCCTCTTTGTGTGCCATATTTTTTTGTTGATATGATTCATTGATCATTTTTTATTATATACCATTCTAGTTATGTGTTGTATTTCCAACATGTATAAGAGTACTCTCTTCTTCTTGGTTTGATGGGTTCTCTATGATTTCCCCTTCTTCCTCCTCTGCAATGAAGGGTTCAAAAGGTTGTCATCCTTTTGTTTTGTGTTCCTACCCATTTTTCTTTTTGGGTACTTTCTTGCTTGAAGGCATGTGTCCTACAGATATCATGTTTAGTAGCATGAGAAACAATGAAATGACATATTTTCATAATCCAGAAGTTGGGTCCACTGGAAGGTTTTATGTTTCATCTAAATGCAGTCAAGTAGACTTTTACTTAGATCCAATTCCACACATATTACGGCAAAAGTAAATAACCATTTATCCATTCTTTTAGAGTCCATCTTTCTAAATGACCCCAAAGTGTTTCCAATATCCTCAATAACCTTGTGATGCCAGAAGGCAAGGGGAATATTTGGTAACCTCACTGATACTGCCATTGTTGAGACCACTATCGTTGTGGAATCAAAACATGGGAACCAATGGGTGATGAGAATCCCTACACTTCGCCAAAACAAAGGTCCTTCTTTCAAAAGTCTCTCCAAGTCATCCCAAGTATTGAACTGAACAATGAAAAAACCTTATGAGCATAGGTATATGTCATAGTGGTTGGTCAAGGTTGTAAAAACCCATTGATGCAAAGCATCAGACTTAGGCCAAAACCAACTTAATCTACAAATCACTACTCTGGATTGAAGAATAGAAAAAAGTTGATTTACTTCTATTAGGTTTACCTCCATTGTGGGTTCTTGTTGTTGTTGTTATACAATGTATGTTATAGGAGTGTATTGTGGTAGATCCAATCGATTAGAACTCTTAACTCATGTTGCATCCTTGTAGGAGACTGAGTCTCCTAGGTTCCTGGATCCCAAAGCACCTCCTTGTAGCCTTAAATTCAAGAAAATGGTGGAATTTCTTGAAATGTTGTAATCTTCTAACTGAAATAGGTCCTGAAGTTGCTTCCCTTCATGAAGAAGATATTATATGTTTGTAGGAAATCCCAACCAATTCTCTATATTCTTCTTGAGATTCACCACATGATCCAGACCTAAGACCCAAAAAAGGAATGATTTCCCGTGAAGGGTCTTAACGAAAATCTAAAATTCCTCCTCCTATTCCAATTCTTCCAACCATCCACATAACCCAGGTCAATAAACATAGAGGGTTTTTTCAGTGAATTTTCATTATTCTAAGAGATGTTAGGATTATGTAAGCATTGATCTAAACTTGTGGCCCAAAAGGACCAGAGGAAGGGGTGATACATGCCTGATCCAATTTGATAATAGTCATATGCTCAAGAAAGATGTACATAACATATCACGTGAAATGCTCAACCAACCATCTTTGTCGAAAGGCCACCCCCTATAGAGTAGAAGAAATCCCTTTAGGAAAGTAGTCGAGAGTTTAATAAATGAACCAAGTAATCCCCCTTTGACCAACACTTCAAATCCCACCACCTTACCCTCTGAAGGTATTGAAGAGTTGTGGGAGCTTTAGGATGATGGTAGCCGTACCAATCCTAAAATCACTTAGATAGGTCGTCGACCTTCACCTTGAATGATATGGTTCTTTCCATCTATGTTCGCTAATAGTCGTCAATTGCCTGGCTTGACTGTGTGGTTGGAGGTCGCACATGAAAATAACCCACAAGTTCTTCCAATGCTCAAAACCCTAATACAAATAGCTAGCACCATTTTTCCCCACATATTATTTTAAATATGTGTGTGTGTGTGTTCTCGGGACTTGGGCTTACTAATGAGGATTATGGACTGCTCAATTCACATGACGGTATTCAATCTATGAATTTTCCATGGAGGCACTAAATGTAGTGCTCTTGTTATTGATCATATTAACAAGGTTGGCAAGGTTTATGCAATCTATTGGATGGCGCACATAAGGAAAGCACTATGACCTAAATCTTCACCATTTAGACCCAAATTCCTCTTAAAAATTCAAAATAAGAGTACCATTTGATACCCCAATAAAATCCAAATAAGAGTAGTGCCTTAAATGGGGTCAAAAAGAGGTGGGAGAGATAACTCATGGGGTTGACTTATCACTTGGTGGGAACAATGCGAATAGGGACGCAAAGAAAGAGAAAAAAGAAGCAACCAAAATTAATGTGAAATATAACATGTAACCATATAAATCTTATGTAGAGAAAAAATTCTAACCGATTATGGTGCCATTTCTTGGTTTGGAAAGTTGGTTAAGGATTTATGGACCAAATTAGGTCAATGTCTTGTTACATTAGACTACAAAAATTGTAGTAGATAGAAATGACAATAACATATTTAGCTCTAAACGACTGCCAAAGCACTCTTTGATTATAGATCTAGGGATATGGGGCTTAAAAGATGAAATATAGGACCTTTAAGACAAAATTCCATCCTATAACAACAAAAATGACAACTTCCAAGTTGTATTTTCCAGTGGATTTGGGCTCACATCCATCTAGATTAAGTGTCTGCAAAATTCCAAATATGAAATACACTTTAAATAAGAGTAGAAATTAAATGTTTTGACTCTAAAATAGTAAAATTAACAACTAAAAGTAATGTATAGTCACTAAACAATATTTTTAAAGGATAACTTACTTGTATGGGGATGGAAATGTTGATCTTTAATGGAATTTTTGTATGGTGAAACCAACAAATGGTTCATATTTGCATTAAATTCACTAGATACAAAGTGTAAAGTATGCCCAATGATAACTAAAAACCAATGTATCTAACCCTGATTTATATATGTTATTTATCAATTTCTCCAAGGTACAAACTTGTTATTATGATAAGGCGATGTGAAAAACAAGAAGCTATAATAGTTAATCTAATGTGAAAAATAAAAGTTTTGATTTTTTTTTTAAATAGAGCAATTGTTGTAGATTATACATTGTACCAAACAATGCATACTTCACTTGTTGGGATGTGAAACATGTGCCCCCTTAAGTTGACGTTGTAATTGGTTAAGGATGTGGGTTTTTTCTACTAGAGTCACCCCCACATGTGACTTAACAAGCCTTTCTTGAACTTAGGCTTATACTAGAGGGGAATGAAACAATATAAGATCCTTTTTCTATTTTGAATTATCATTCATCAATCATTCATTAACATCAAAATATTAAATGCATGTAAGTTCAAATCAGAGTATGCAACATTTAACCTGAAAACCCTTGTGGGAGAAAAGCACAAAAATTTATTTTTATAAATGTCTATAGGTACCAACCTATTGTTACAAATCTATTACGCACTAACCTACTAGAGACAACAACCTCCTTAGTTGACCACCAACTCAGCAAGATATTGTGTAGGCACCAATCTACTAGTCACCAATCTCCTTGGCTAGGCTCAAACTTAATCTGATAACCCTGATTGTATTTTTCTTATGAACTCCATGTAAAAACATCTTATGTATTTTGATTTTAAAATTAAAAAATGGGGTTGAGTGAGGGAAACAGATTATAGAGACTCAGTGGTTACTTTCTTGAGATGTTCAGTTACTTGTTGCAAGAGAAATTAGATTGTTTTGGGACAACCATTGAAGGTTAGTTGTTGTTTTTTAATAGCAATGATGTTCTTAATTTATGGGTTGCAAAAGAGTACACAAACCCATGTTTCTTGGGGAAAGGAACAATACAACAAAGGGACACAATTTTAATGAAAAACATAGGCAACACAGGGTATTGGCCAGAGGAGAAAGTTCATGGGGGTCATGATTGCGTGGAGGCGAGGAGAAAGGACACATGGAAGTTAACAATCATGCATAGTGAAGCATGTAGGCAAGGAAAGGAAAAGGAAGAAAACGAACACATAGAGAGAGGGATTACATAGAGAATTATGAAATAGGAGATTTAGGAAGAACTTACAGAGAAGAACCATCGTGGACAAGAACTCACAGAGAAGAACCACCATGGATGACAACACGTAGGGGATCACTCACATCCAGGAGACTTAGAGCTTCAATTCTGTTGTTTGGACAGTTTGGGCAGGAAGGAGGAAAAATGCAGAGCAATTGAGAATGCTCAGGATAATTGGCATTATGGAAGCAAAGAACCGGCGAGGCAGAGCATACCATGCACTAAATAGTGGAAGGATTATTGTGTACTTGTAGACAGAGGAATAATTTATTGTTAGTGTAGTGTAATAGTGGAAGCACTTCTAGTCTATTCTAGGCTCTTAGAGGAACTTATTTATTCCTCGTTGAGTAATAGGGGTACAATAGGAGCTTCTCCAAGTGAGGGTAAATCTCAGGACATCTTGGGGGGTTGTGGGGTGAAGATGGGTTTTCTCTAGAGTCCCTTGATAGCCTGGAGTAGAGGTTTAGCCTTTGGAGTCTTGGAAAGAAGTTCTAGAGTCCCCTTTTCTTGTTTCATTCAGTTTGGTAGTGTATTCTCGAGTCCACTTAGTGTGTGGAATCATTATGTGACAAGTTCAGGGTGAAGGTGAAACCTCTCGATCCCCTGGAGCTCATTAATCATTGAACAATTAGAGGGAGGTAGCAGTCCTCTCGATTCCCTAAAGATGTTCTAATTGTTATTCGATTGGTGGTTGGAGGTAGGAGGACCTCTAGAATCCTTATTTCAGCGAGCAATTGGTATAATCCCTTGAGAAAACCATCTTAGTCTATGGAATTCATCTCGGGGTGATAGCCACAAGAGAGAACTGGCTACAATTATCTACAATTGGGTGGAGATTCATAGTCCGAGACTCAGTTTCCCCAAGAATTACATGATAAACATTTCTTATGTATGTCTCCCGGTAATGAATGTGAGATGCATTTGGTTGGAAATGGCATTGTTGTGAAAAATACATGATTGTGTTACTATTATTACACAAATGAATAAAATATAGTGCAATATTTCAAGGCATTGGAATAGCCTACAAGAATCCTGATTTTATTGCAATAATATTTAGTATGAGAATTTCTTCTTATTACAGCATGATGATTATATTGAAGTTGAATCTCCCAAAGTGAGGAGCCATATTTTTTTTGTTGTCCCAATGTTGTGATAATGTGGTAACTATTGGCTTGGAAGGCTAGCTACAACCATGGTACTCATCTTGATTGGTACCTTGCTATTGTTTATGTATACACTAGTCAACTCTATTACTAAGTTGCTTGGAAACCTCAAATAAGTTGTTGTGTTCATGCCTGTTATGTAGGAGAACATTTATATATGTGTAGATAACCACATTGTGGTTGTAATACATTTTGAGTTAGCACTGTGGTGTGCGTTGTGAGCATTGGAATCCCTTCAGGAGGCACCAAGCCTTTAATAGAGGGTGGTTGATAGCTATTTGTGCAGCCATGCCTAGAATTCCCTGTCCCTAAAAAGGGAATGTTAGGCCCGTGATCTAATCCATTATGTTCCTATCCATAAGGCTCTTATTTGTAATCCGACTTAAGGAAAGGAATCCCTATTTTCTTGAGGAGTGTTGATCTCCTTACTATCCTTTTAGAACCATATGCCTCATGGTGACTCTTATAAGCTCAGTGTGATTTTTTGGTCCTTGGATGAGACCTATAGATCTTTAATTCGATATCTGATTGATCCCAATAAGGCATTGAAGACCTTAGGGATGACAGATCCTTGAGGGACTAGATTGATAAGTCTATAGCCTAAATGGTTAGGCCCCTAACCATTATAGACAACGTGGACATGGGGAGAGGAAACATATTGTAAACTCAAGAGAGATATGACCAAATAGTTCCTTAGCAAACCTTAGTGGCCATAGCTATAATCTGGCACATGTCCAAATGTTTCTAGAACCACCACATTCAGGCCATGTTAGAGCTCCCTTGTGAATGACATATAGTGTAGGTGTTGGAAAATCAAAGTAATTATATTAGGGTTTGATTCTCCTTTCTTGATAATTACTTGTGAGTGAGTTGGCTTCTTTTACTTCTTTATTATCTTATCTGTCAGCAAGAAATTAAAATTTATGTGTGTGTGAAGATCACAAAACAAGAGAAACAAGATATAGGCACATGCCAAGGAAAAATCCCCCTCGTAGTGAAAACCCAGTCAAGATAATTCATCCTTTCAATAGTATTCTTTGAGACTATTTACCCTAGACCAAGACCAGACTTTCACTCCACACCAAGTCAGCCTCCTAGATCTTCGACCCCTTCCAACAACTTTGACTAGGTAGCTACTTCCAACAACATGCAACTTTTGGCAACAACAAAATATTATGAGACTACAATCTTACAATCCATACCACAAAACAGAGAGAGAGAGGCAAAAAAATCTTGATTTTATTCCTCTATATAGAATTCCCGAAACGTGCACTTCTTTTGACCTCCCTGCAACAGACTTCACACTTCTCTAGCACTTCTTTAGATGTTGAACTCGCTTAAGAGTTGATGCTATAGATGACTTCGAGCTCCTAATATGTATAGGCTTCTTGTGGGTCGAATTATGGTCCTTAGGCTGACTTAATCTCTCTTAGGCCAAATTGATGTGGAGGGTACATAATTCATATTTGACTTGATACAAAACCTTTTTACATGATTCAAAAGCCCAAGAAGGGTCTCTTTGAATGTACAATGACTCTCTAAACTCAATATTAATCTGAAGAGTCCATAATGGGGACTTTGACTAATATAATGATGACCCAAGCATGAAACTCATGCTTTAATGAGTCATTGTTACAATAATACAAATTATTTTATTTATTCTTTTGACAACTACATTACATAATGACTCAAGTACATTAATGAAGACTGAACATAGTTAAGTTTTCTAACACTCTCTCTTAACTAGGGAGGTGTTCATAATGTACAGATTCAATGGAATATCTCAAACTATATGAACCATGAAGAAATTTTAGGCACCACAATTCCCTGGACTATATTCCTGACCAGGGAAATCTATCTAACCAGTCACTCAACAATTTAGGCACCACAATGCCATGGACTAGATTTCTGACTAGGGCAATCTATCCAGGTGGGAATAAGGTGGACTCAAGCTTTAAGCCCCTCTAGGTACCATCATGATTACTTGCTAACCACCAACCCAAACATACAGGTTTGTATCCAAAACAGAGCTCAATAACCAACACCACCTCTTCAAGTTCGGGACTCAGACATCAACACAAAGTGTCGGCCATATGTCTCCCCAGGCAATGCTTCACTCGCAAAGCCTCAACAAATCACTTCCACTTTCTTATCATCAATACAATCAACAATATCTACCAAACCAAGCAAGTTCCTTAGATATTCAAACTTCTTATTAGGAAGAGCCTTTGTCAATATGTTTTCTACCTGTTCATCTGTTGAGACATACTCCAAATTCACGATCCCATCATGGACCAAGTTCCTAATATAGTGGAACTTATTATGATATGTTTCATCCTCGAATGAAACATGGGATCTCTAGACATCTTGATACAACTTTGATTGTCACAATTAATCATAGTAGGACCTAGAGACTTCTCAAACAAATGTGTCAGGATCTTCCTTAACCAAACATCCTCTTTTCCTACTTCACATGCAACCTCATATTCTGCCTTGAAACTACTCAATGCAACAGGATCTTGCTTCCTACTCATCTATGAGATCATAATAGCTTCCAGACTAAAGAATCCTCCAGTATTGCTCCTTCCATCAGTCTCGCTACCACCCCAATCAGAGTCTGTGAAGCCAATTAGATTGACTTCCTTACTATCATACTTTAGGCAATGATATATAGTGTCTTGAAGATATCTCAATATATATTTGGCAGTTATCCAGTGATCATGATGAGGCTCCAACTAAAAGTGACTAAGAATGTTCACTAGAAAACATATATATGACCTCATATTTATTAGATACATCAAGGAACCCACCAACTTTCAATATGAGGTAGGATCCATGAGACTAGGTTCAAAGCTCCTCACATTCTTGAGGTTGGTGATCATAGGAGTAGTCATTGGCTTGGAATCCATGATCCCAAATTTCGGCAATAACTTGATGATGTACTTTCCTTGCCCCATATATATCTCCCCATGTCTCTGCCATACTTCTAGACCTAGGTAATAGTGCATAAATCCCAGATCCTTCATTTCAAATTCAGCTTCCAACATCTTCTTTCATTCTTGAATCCTTCGTTCTACACCTGTGATGAATAGATCATCCATATATAGTAGAATAATGATGGGCTCATTATTAACAACCTTGATGTAGAGATTCAGATCAGCATAACTCTTCACAAACCCAGTTCTAAGTAGATATGCATCCATCCTAGCATACATGCCCTAGGTTCTTGCTTCAAACCATATAGGGCCTTCTTAAGTCTTCAAACATGAGAGTCCCTGCTATTCACTTCAAAGCCCTCGGGTTGTTCATTGTACACTTCCTCATCAATGGTCCCATTCAGAAATGTGATCTTAACATCCATTTGATGGATATTCCACCCCATTGTAGTAGCCAATGAAACCAACAATCTAATGGTAGTGTACCTTGTTGTAGGTGCAAAGGTTTCTTCATAGTCAAAGTCTTCCTTTTGAGAGAAACCCCTTGTATTGAATCTTTCTTTTCACTTTACTATACTTCCATCAACAACATGTTTGATCTTATAGATCCACTTCGATGTGACTACTGATTTGTCATTAGGTCTAGGAACGATCTCCCAAAACCCATTCTTCATGATGGATTGATATTCTTACTACATAGCTTTCTTCCAAACCTCTTCATGCTTAGATTCCTTGAATGTAGATGGTTTGACTTCAATTGACTTTGTCATATATGCAGCATAGCTAGAGTATCTCTTTGGTTTCTCAGTTTCTCTGAAGGAACCTTTCGCAACTTCATGTCCTTCAACATACTCTAATGTAGCTTTCAAGCAATTTGGCCTCTTCCTTTTGGTTGGGACAAACACCAATTGAATAGGCTCACTTTGTCCTTCTTCAATATTTGTAGTAGAGTATTCATGATTAACTTCTTCTTTTTCAAATACGAGAACTTCTTCATCATCAAAATCAATAGGAATGTCCTTTGATTTCTTTTAAGCTTGATTTTCATCGAATATGACATCCCTACTTACTTCAATGTGTCTTCCTCCCTTTATGTAGATTCTATATGCTTTTGAGGAAAGACTATAACCAATGAATATTCCCTTGATACTTGTTGAGTCCAACTTATTTCGCTTGTCTTTTGCAACATGGATATATGTTGGAATTCCAAAGATTCAGAGGTGATCCACACTCAACATCTTCCTTGTGAATACTTCTTCAGGTGTAGTATTATCAAGACTCTTATGAGGACTTCTATTTTGAATGTATACGAAAGTCATCACTGCTACTCCCCATAAGAACTTCAGTAGATATTGATCAAGGAGCATAGTTCGAATGCCTTCTTCAATTGACCTATTCTTCCTTTCAACCAATCTATTTTGTTCGGGATAGTAGGGAACAATGAGCCCCCTCTTAAAACTTGCTTCCTTACAATATGCAATCAATTCCTTTGAAGTCTATTCCCCACCATTGTCATACCTCAGAACTTTTATCTTTCTTTCAGTTAGGGTTTCCACTTCAGCCCTAAACTCCTTGGACTTATCAAATAATTCATCTTTAGTTTTGAGTAGGTAGATCCATGTCTTCCTAGAATGGTCATCAATGAATGTCACATAGTAAAGATGACCTCCAAATGATTTGTCAAACATGGGCCCACACACATCAGAATGGATGAGGTCTAATATTTCTTTAGACCTAGTTTCATTGTTATGAAATGGCTTTCTAGTATTTTTCCCCAAAGAGCATCCCTTGAACACACCTTCAAGATCTATCTTCATAGTAGGAATACCATGAACTAGTTGACTAAGAGTAAAAATGTAGATGACCATACCTCCTATGCCATAGCTCAATGGGACTTATTTCCATATGAACCAAAGTTTGAGGAGGTGGTGTTATGGCCCGATAAAGACTTCATTCACGAACTCTAATAACCCTAGCTTTATCAATGCTAGAGTATTTTACCCAAACCAATACTTTTCCATCAACAAAAGAAACTCTTTCCCATTTATCTTCTAAACAAGAAATAGAAAGAAAAATATTTTTCAAACTTGGAACATAGAGAATTTTTTTCAGATGCAGCTTCGATCCATTATCTAGCTTCAATGATGTTGATCCCAGGCCTCTAATAGCATACATTTTTTTGTCACCCAATTCCAGTGCATGAGAATATGTCTCCTTTGATAGTGTATGAAGTTTCTTGCTTTCACCTGTCATATGTCTTGATGCTCCACTATCAATGATCCATGCATTGTCATTAGAAAGAGATCAAGTAAGGGCAACCAAGAATCCTTGACCCTTGACCTTGTTGAACAAGTAGTAGATGACCTTCTTGATCCAGCTTCTAGTAATGTTGTAAACTATTCTTATGTAGTTCACCATAGAGGGGTAATCCATGCCAAAAAAGTGATATTTGACTCTTCTTGACCTTAGATCTGACACCATGTTGGAAAATCAAAGTAATTATATTAGGGTTTGATTCTCCTTTCTTAATAATTGCTTGTGAGTGAGTTAGCTTCTTTTACTTCTTTATTGTCTTATCTTTCATCAAGAAATTGCCATTTTATGTGTGTATGAATATCACAAAACAAGAGACATAAGATATAGGCACATGCGAGGCAAAAAAGCCCCTCAAGGGGAAAACCCAGTCAAGATAATTTTTCCTTTCAATAGAATTCTTTAAGACGCTTTACCCTAGAACAAGACCATAATTTCCCTCCACACCAAGTCAACCTCCCAGATCTTCGACCACTTCCAAAAACTTTGATTAGGCAACAACTTACAGAAACAACCAAATCTTAGGAGACTTCGATCTCCCAATCCAAACCACAAAACAGAGATATAGAGGCGCTAAAATATCGATTTTATTCCTCTCTATAGAATCCCCCAAACTTGCACTTCTTTTGACCTACTAGAAACAAACTTCACACTTCTCCAACTCTTCTTGAGATATTGAACTTGCTTGAGAGTTGATGCTACAAATGACTTTGAACTCCTTGTATATATAGGCTTCTTGTGGGTCAAATTATGGTCCTTAGGCTGAATTCATGTGGAGGGTAAATAATTCATATTTGACTTGATCAAAGACCTTTTTACATGATTCAAAATCCCAAGAAGTGATCACGTGCTCAAAATTATGCTCAAAAATCAAAGTGTTAAAATCTTGTTAAACTTAGATTCAGATCGAAGAGCTTGTCATTGTAATTCCAACAGTGTGAATGACACTCAAATCCGAGCTAGTATGCAGAAGTTATAGCAAGTCAAAGTTCAGGTTTAACTTGCTCACATGGGAGGATGGGATGACGTGGCAGGCTCCTGATGAGCCCCAGAAATGAGTAATTATATGGGCTCATTCAGCCTCCTAATTCGACTTAATCCACCATTCTCATTAGTTTATTGCATGTTTTTTATTATATTTATGCTAATATAGTGAATTGGGTTAGCCATTATGCCAACAAGTCTAATGGGTGCTTTATGCAGTTTTTGGTCAATTTTGAGACAAAATCAAAGGTTTTAATGAGCACTTGGCAGCCAAATTCGTGGAAGAACAAGGGAGAGGATTTGTAGGAAGGTGTCCCCTTCATTTATGAGCCCTTACCTCGAATTCTCCACCAGAAACTCAGAGTTCAAGGGCCACCACATCGATTATCACAAGGGCAGCCGAGCAAGGGCTAGTAAAGTTGTTGTTAACTGCAAGTTTTGGCAGCCGAGTTCCTAAAGTTTAGGAGGTCTGTTGGGGTCCTCAATTTGTATAAATAAGAAGGCTTAGGGCCTCATTTCAGTTATCCAGTTAGTCATTTTGTTAGTTTGATTTTAGTCAAATGTTAGTTAGATTTTAATCAATAGGTTAGCTCTGCATTTCAGCACATTTTCAAGCTTTTTCTTGTAGACAGTTTTTGGGATGTAACTATTCTTTTGATCAATAAAGATGAATCCAGCTTTGCACTAGCTCTAATATTCCTTAGGAGGCTATAGCTCTTGGGGTTAGGCCCAACCCAAGTGCCAGTACCTCCTTTGTGTACTTTTATGTGTCTTTGCTGCATTCTTAGAATAAAATATGTTATTTAGAGTAAAATCTTGTTTTGTTACTTAGGTTGCTTTTGATGATTAAAATAGCTTTTCATGCTTCAGGTTGATTTGATAGTTTGGTAAAGTTAAAGATCTTCAAAAAAACGCCATCAAGCAACCCTTGATCTCACGTCTCCCTCCTTGGGACCATGAGCTGAGACCAAGGCATACTTGCTGCCACAAAAACACTGTTTTGCCTTTCAATGCAATTGCTAGTGTTAGATTTTTTAGTTGGAAAAGTTGATACCAGTTGTGCTTGCATATTTAGATCTGTTCTTACCTGGTTTTCATAGTTGTCTTGCATGATTTACTGTTCACAACTTGTTGTTCGTCATGATTCTGGTTTCTAGGTCAGATTAGGTCACAGTGGATAGATCTCTAATTTTTCTAGTCTTTCTTCGATCAGTCTTGAGAAATAGTGTGTAGAGAATCTGTAATACCTCCCTGTCTATCCTTCCTCCATCATATAATCTACTCCAACCCTTAATCCATGATTCCTACCCTTCATTTGCACATTTTCCCATTTTGCCCTAATTCCTACATTCTTGTGCATTATTGCTCCCTCCATCCTCGAACAACTCCAATCGCTCATTAGCCTCATCCACTAGATCCTAGACCCCTTAACATCCATATCCAACCCCCATTTCCACTTTTCCGCCATTTTTCCTCCATCAACCCTCCAAAATCCTCTTTTCGGAACATCCTGTAGAACCTACAGAACATCCTGTAGAAGCTACAATACATCCAGTAGAACCCCTGCAGACTTCCTGTAGAAGCTCACGAAAGCGGTTTCTTGAGATCCGATCACTGTAAAACTCTCTGGAAGGGTGATAGGGAACCCTTAGGCCCTCTTCTCACCTTCCCAACCTCCTGCAAGCATTTCCTTTCGCCAATCAACCTCTGCACACTGAAAAACAGTTAAAGCACATGCATAATAATTCTGCCAACTTACTCAAAAATACAAAAATATGTTTTTTCCAGATTTTATTTCAGAAGTAGTTTAGTCACACGCACTTTACTTTTCTAAGATTCAATGGCATCCATTTCCACCTCTTTCATCACTTTTCTTGCACCAGTAGGGTTAGTCGGTAAAACTAGGGTTTGCTAGGGTTTGCATTTCTTTTCAGCTTTCAACTTCTTTCTGCAAGTAGACTAGCCTCCTTTGAGTTAGCTTTCGTCCATCACAATTAAAATCTTCTTCTAAGAGATCATAGAAGTTGGCTTAAGCTCCTAGCATACTTGTGCTAGCGGATCAAGTGACAGTTGCAGCAAGAGCTAGTACTTGTGCATATAGCACCGTCGCTTCCAAGTTTGTTACGAACTACCGGGTTGATAAAAGTAAAGAAGGGAGCCCTGGGAGTTGCAGCATTATTGTTGCAATACTGGGGCCCACCATCTTTTTGGCGTCATTGTCGGGGAAGCATCAAAGTATTGGTGATTGCTGTTTTTCTTCTATTTTCTACTGCAACCTTCTGCTAAGTAGTTTATTTCATTTCCATTCTGCAGTTTCATTTCTGCAAAAGTAGATTAGACATTTCTTGCTTTCATTTCATTTCAGCAAGCGTAGATTAGATATTTCCCGCTTTCATAGATTGGCATTTCAATTCTGCAAGCATAGATTAGCATTTCAATTCCGCAATTTCAATTCTGCAAGCGTAGATTAGCATTTCAATTCTGCAATTTCCATTCTGCAAATGTAGCTTAGCATTTCATTCCTGCAATTTCATTTCAGCAACATAGGTTAGTCCTTTCCTGCTTTTATTTCAATTCTACATTTTCATTTCAGCAAGATAGATTTTAGTTAGTTGCAGTTCAATCTATTTCAGTTTTGCAGGTACAAGCAGGAAAAAAAACAAAAATCAACCAAAAAGATTTCCTTTCATGCTTGGTAGGAGTAGAGATAAGTCAAAAAAAAGTTTGCACAACACCTCCACTACTTCACACAGCCAACCTTCTCTCTTCTTAAATGGTTGTGATTAAGAAAAACCCCTAGGTGGACATCAAGACATATTTGAAGAACCTTTAGGGGAGAAGAAGAAGAAAACATTCCTCTGGAGCAAATGGCTGCAAAACAGAAATGTTGGGAGCAGTACCTTATCCAAAAACAAATTTTCAAATCAGATGGAAGATTTCAAGAGCGATATGAGGTAGTTTCTTGCCATGTAATTGGATACATTGTAGATCCAAAGGAAGCAAGAGGAAGCGAAGAGGGCTTTGGCCATCTTTTGTCCCAGGTGCACTAGAAAGCATCCTAGGAATGAATGTCCATTGCACTCCATAGAAGTGTGTTTTGTCTGTGAAAAAGACCATCCTACAAATCAATGCCCTTCCTTACCCAGAATCAAAGCTACATATCAGAGGGCCAAAGGAGCCACTGAACCACTCTATTATATGAAACATAGGAGGCCACATGGACCCATACCTTACCAGCAGGGAATGCAAGAGACATCCCAGACCTATTACAACCCCTATCAAGCCACTTCCATGCCTTCTTGGGGTCCCCCTGCTCATCCTTCCTGGTTCACACCTCTTCCTTGGTCCTTTACATATCCATATTATGCCCAACCATCTGTTCATTCATTTCACTCTTATGCTCAGCAACAGCCTCAATGGAATGCACCTCATCAGGGGTGGAGGCACCAGTTCAACACTCCTCCCGCTTCTTTTTCTCCACCACCTGCTCAACCACAACCATCGCCTCCTGCTCCACCAAGACAACCCCAAATGCCTACTCAACCGAACTCGAACCCAAATAACAGGCAGGCTCCACAAGTATATGGTGGGAAGCCACCTGCCCAACCACAAACCCACCCACATCCATCTCAAATATACAGCCCCACTCGACTACTCGTACCACCATTTCCAAACCCGCACATTGGAGTAGCTCAACCCAATTACAATGCTGAGGCACAACATTTCCAAAAAACTCCTTTTGAGCTCAATGATATTCACCATAGCTCAGGAAGAGTATTGCAAGAAAGAGATTATATTGACAACATTGAAGGATCACATCCAGCAAAAGAAGATTCAAAAGAGGAGATCAAAGAACCATGGGTTGCACTTGATGAAGAGAAGACATCAGAATCAAAGATTGAAAGAGCTCCCTCATGGTTACCATCAAATCCTCCATGTATTCAAGAGAAAAATCAGCAAAAAGAGGAAGATGAGAAGGTCATGATAGAAGAAGATATGAAGAATGATCCAGATTAGCAAAAGGACCAAGGATATCAGAGCTATATTGAGATATGGTTTTAGACGGTCACTAAGTTGCAGCAGTACTCTCTTCCTCAGTTATGCTTGATCCCTTCAAAGTCAAATCATTTGGTCTCTGAAATTCGGATACCTGTCAAAGCATGCATGTCAAGCCTCCACATCATTTTGTCTCTAATCTCGATGTGCACATGGCTTCATTGGAAGTATTCTTATACTTGAAAATGATTTTGTTTTTCAAGTAGAGTAGGTTAAAAAAAAAAAGAAAAAAATCTAAGGTGAAAACCTCCTCGGAGGCGCCTCAAATTGGTTCATTGATTGAAAACCTCCATGAGACGGTCAATGGGTTAGAAAAAAGAGAAAAGAAAAAGAATAAGATCTTTGGGTGAAAACATCCCTTGAAGGCACCCAGGACAGGCAATTAGGGTGAAAACCTCCATGAGGTGCCCTAGTTGCTTTCAAAAAAAAAAAAGAGAAAAAGAAAGAAGAAAAGAGAAACCTAATTTATGTTGAATAATTGCAGGTTGTAGGAAGGACATTGCAGGTTACGAGGATCATACAAAACAAGGACAAAGGTCAGCATCAGGCTGCCAACATCCTTCACTATCCATTCCTCCATGACCACCACCCTTTCCCAAGATTTGGTCCCATTCGGATTGAGATTTCACCTTCTACAGGAAGTTCTGTGTTTTCTACAGGAAGCCTACAAACAAGCCAAAATTGATCTCTGAAGAGGACCTGAAGGCTGGGAATCTGTCCATGAGGCCTGTAAACATCCTTGTTTCCATCCCTTACCCTTCTCCATCATTTTTCAACCTTATTGTGCTTCTTTCCTAAAAATTGTGTTTTCTATAGGACGTTCCTGTAGAAATTACAGAAAGCTAGAAATGGATTTTAAAAAGCAGTTTGGCAAACATGGAAGCTTTATAAAGGGTTCATAAATCCTCCTACAATCTTCAACCCCCTCTTCCATCATTTCCATGCTTGCATCACAGCCCAAGTCCATTTTTTCTTACTGTGTAAAAGATCTGCAGAATGCTTTGAAGCAAAAATACATGGAGCAGAAATTTGTTTTTTCCCTAACTTGAAAACCATGCATCCATTTAAAAAATTGTTCTATGGGGAGTTGTATAGGGATGATGGCAACATGCCCGAGCAACTTTAGCCAATTCTAGTGCACGGTTTCCAATAAATCAACCTCCATCACCTTCAACCATTTTTGCATTTTCTCTATATCTGTGCATCCATTTCAAAACCTGTTTCATGGGGAGATGCATATAGGTGATAGTACCCTGCCCAAGCAGTTTCAGCCAATTTCAGTGCACGGTTTTTGAGAAATTGACCTCTTTCACCTTCAGCCATTTTCAATTTTTCTCGAAATCTTTGCATCCATTGATCACAATTTTGCTATGGGGTGTGCATAATGATGATAGAAACATGTTCAAAATGTTTCAAGTCAATCCGATCTATCGTTTGGGAGCTATGGAGAAAATAAGTCGTTGTCCTACAAAAATTCAGCATCAGCAGCATGAGGGTGCAAATCTGAAGGATGAAACAGACTTATGCAGCTTAGATCCAGCCAGAGGATACCCACACAAGAAAAATAGCCACACATCAGACAACAAAAAGCATATAGCATAGGGATCTAGGCATGCAGCAATGGAATATGAGCATGCAGCAGCAAAAAGAACCAAACAGCACGTCGACTTACAGGTAAGCGTCTAAACCAGTTCCTATATTTGCATATGTATGATTCGAAAGTGCATGAATGAATGAAATGGTTGGATTAAGCCAGGAAGCTAGCCAGTTAACCTGACACCCTCAACTAGTTCGATTGCATTCATCCGGAGGTCACCCAGCACGTGTATAGTCATCTGCGGGAAATTTAAAAAATAGGTAGTGGTAGATGTTTGGAACTCCAGCGCAACTGATGGTAAGGGATTACAGGTAGAAAACATCCAGTCCCATGATGACACTGCAGTAGGGACTAACAGTCCGAATAATAACAATGCACATTTCTGCCACCTCATCTTCTCACACGAATCACGCCGCAGTTAAACGATGCTCGGCTGAAACTCTCACCACTCTTTGTTCACTGCACCTTCACGACATTCCCAACTGGAGTATGCGTCCACCTCTTCTAGAGCAGCTAACCAGTGGTCCTCTGCAAGATTTCTACCTAATTTTTCGAGATTTCTACTTGTTTTTTAAATCTGCCGCCTATCGACATTTTACAAGAAGCACAATTTCGTTCTACAGGAACACTGTCTGCAGGAAGATTTCTACAGGAAAGGCAGAAAACAGCTCTGCAAAAGGAAAACCCGAGATTTTTGTCAAATTCGAGCTTGAAATGAGGTAGGCTCGAGGAAACCTATCTGCATTTGGCTTATTTGAATGAGGTGGTGGATTAAAAACATAGCAGTGGAATGAAAAAAGGGAGTGAAGTTTAAAAGTATACATGCATATTTTCCCTGAGTTCTACACAGTTCTCTGTTTTTTTCTCTGCACTCAAAGTTTGTCTCCTTCTTTCTCAAATTATACTGTAAAGAAAATACATGCAACCATAGAAACCAGCCTGTGTGAAAAAAAACGAATTTGCATATCTGCCTACTCGCTGAAAAGAACCTGTGTTATTTATTTCAAAAGAAGAGAGTCAAATTCAGGATAAAAGCAGTTTAAAACAAAGGGAATTACTACCATTTGATGTTGTAAGGAGCACATGAAAAATTCCTTCTTGGGTTCAGAAAAAACCAAATTCAGCTATCCTCTGTTTCAGTGATTGACTGTGTTCTTTTCCCACCTGAGCATTTTCTTTTTGGTTAAAACACAAACTCAACACCATGCAAATTGAAAAAATTGAGAAGAACAATGATTAGGGAGCACAAGACATTCAAGCAGAGGGAAAAACAGGGGAAGAACAGAAGGAAAAAGAGGAATTTGATTGCACTGTTGAGCCTAAAATAGAGAAAGAAACAACAAAAGAAACAACAAAAGAAAAAAGGACAAACGTTAGTAAGAAAAAGGCCAAGAAAGCCCAAAAGAAGGCTGCAATAGTCAAGGTAGGTACCCAGCAAGAGAAAGAACAGACACACCATGAGATATCAGTGACAGAAGCAGAAACAGTGGGCATAGAGCTTTCTACAGGAAGCAAGGAAAAAGAACAACAGAAAGAGAAATCCCCTGAAATGTTGGCAAGGGAAGCAGTAGTTGTGCTTGTTGTATTAAGCACACCTACAAAAGAAAAAGAAAAAGAAAAAGGCGCATCCATGTATTTCAAGGCCAGGAAAAGCACAAGATTTCAAACAACCAGAATAGGAGGAACAGTGGAAGGACATGGACAAGAAGGCAGAATTTTATGGCACACATGAGTAGACCACATCAGAAGCTTGGGATGATAGGGAGGCCATCAAGGCCATCAAAGATGAAGAGATAGATTAGTTGCTCAGAGGATGAGCAACACTTTCAGTAGGGGGGTGATGATGAGCCCCAAAAATGAGTAATTATATGGGCTCATTCAGCCTCCTAATTCAACTTAATCCACCATTCTCATTAGTTTATTGCATTTTTTTTATTATCTTTATGATAATAGAGTGAATTGGGTTAGTCATTATGCCAACAAGTCTAATGGGTGCTTTATGCAGTTTTTGGTCAATTTTGAGACAAAATCAAAGGTTTTAATGAGCACTTGGCAGCCAAATTCGTGGAAGAACAAGGGAGAGGATTTGTAGGAAGGTGTCCCCTTCATTTATGAGCCCTTACCTCGAATTCTCCACCAGCAGCTCAGAGTTCAAGGGCCACCACATCGATTATCACAAGGGCAACCGAGCAAGATCTAGTAAAGTTGTTGTTAACTGCAAGTTTTGGTAGCCGAGTTTCTAAAGTTTAGGAGGGCTGTTGGGGTCCTTAATTTGTATAAATAAGAAGGCTTAGGGCCTCATTTCAGTTAGCCAGTTAGCCATTTTGTTAGTTAGATTTTAGTCAGATGTTAGTTAGATTTTAGTCAGTAGGTTATCTCTACATTTCAACACATTTTCAAGCTTTTTGATCAATAAAGATGAATCCAGCTTTGCACCAGCTCTAATCTTCCTTAGGAGGCTGTAGCTCTTGGGGTTGGGCCCAACCCAAGTGCCAGTAGCTCCTTTGTGTACTTTTATGTGTCTTTGCTGCATTCTTAGAATAAAATCTATTATTTAGATTAAAATCTTGTTTTGTTACTTAGGTTGCTTTTGATGATTAAAATAGCTTTTCATGCTTCAGGTTGATTTGACAATTTGGTAAATGAAAATATCTTCAAAAAAGGCCATCAAGCAACCCTTGATCTCACCTTTCCCTCCTTGGGACCATGAGCTGAGACCAAGGCATACTTGCTGCCACAAAAACACTGTTTTGCCCTTCAATGCAATTGCTAGTGTTAGATTTTTTAGTTGGAAAAGTTGATACTAGTTGTGCTTGCATATTTAGATCTGTTCTTACTTGGTTTTCATAGTTGTCTTGCATGATTTACTGTTCACAACTTGTTGTTCATCATGATTTTGGTTTCTAGGTCAGATTAGGTCACAGTAGATAGATCTCTAATTTTTCTAGTCTTTCTTTGATCAGTCTTGAGAAATAGTGTGCAGAGCATCTATAATACCTCCCTATCTATCCTTCCTCCATCATATAATATACTCCAACCCTTAATCCATGATTCCTACCCTTCATTTGCACATTTTCCCACTTTGCCCTAATTTCTACATTCTTGTGCATCATTGCTCCCTCCATCCTCGAACAAATCCAACACTCCTTAGCCTCATCCACCAGGTCCTAGACCCCTTAACATCCTTATCCAACCTCCATTTCCACTTTTTCGCCATTTTTCCTCCATCAACCCTCCAAAATCCTCTTTTTGGAACATCCTGTAGAAGCTACAGAACATCCTGTAGAAGCTACAGTACATCCTGTAGAACCCTTGCAGACTTCTTGTAGAAGCTCACAAAAGCGGTTTCTTGAGATCCGATCACTGTGAAACTCTCTGGAAGGGTGCTAGGGACCCCTTAGGCCCTCTTTTCACCTTCCCAACCTCCTACAAGCATTTCCTTTCGCCAATCAACCTCTACACAGTCAAAAACAGTTAAAGCACATGTATAATAATTCTTCCAACTTACTCAAAAATACAAAAAGATGCTTTTTCCAGATTTTACTTCAGAAGTAGTTTAGTCACATGCATTTTACCTTTCTGAGAGTCAATGGCATCCATTTCCACCGCTTTCATCGCTTTTCTTGCACCAGTAAGGTTAGTCGGTAAAACTAAGGTTTGCTAGGGTTTGCATTTCTTTTCAGCTTTCAACTTCTTTCTGCAAGTAGACTAGCCTCCTTTGAGTTAGCTTTCATCCATCACAGTTAAAAGCTTCTTCTAAGAGCTCATAGAAGTCGGCTTAAGCTCCTAGCGGACTTGTGCCAACAGATCAATTGACAGCCGCGACAAGAGCTAGTACTTGTGCATATAGCACTGTCGCTTCCAAGTTTGTTACAAACTACCGAGTTGATAAAAGTAAAGAAGGGAGACCTAGGATTTGTAGCATTATTGCTGCAATATTGGGGCCCACCAGCTCGATCAGCGAATTGAGAGGCACCAAGTGGCAGGCAAAATCACATATCAGCGAAGGGAGGTGTTACAGAATCATCCCCTGGCAAGATCAGGATTGCGATGTGATAAATCGCATATCGCACATTGCAATAGGGAAGTGGGTCGGCGTTACAAAATCAACCACAACAGGTTTGGGTTGCAATGTGATATCGCAATCACTAATCACAACACGGTGGACAAGTCCTGCATATGCCAGGTTTTTTTGCTAATTGCGATATCCCATATGCAATAGGGTTATAGGTTGCAGTTTAATGTCCCTTCAGGTATGCCGATATCACAATCGCACATTGCTCACCTTATTCATGCACTATAAGCTTGCAAGACTTTGTTGATTACGATTTACGATGGATAATTGGTTATGACAGATTATGGCCCGCCACGCGGAAAAATTCTCGCTCAGTTAGCAGATTTTTTGAGCGAAATTGTGGGTTCATGTCTGATGTGGAGCAAGCTGTGGAGTGAATAAGGGGAAAACAAGGTAAAGTCATAACTTCTTCCATTTTCCACGAAATTGGTTGCAAAAACAGGTTATATGGAAATTTTTTAGTATTTTGAACTGATTGGAGCAAGTTTCAGAAACATTTGAGCATTGTAAACATAGATTTTTACAATTTTGAGCATAATAGAGAGGCCCAAGCCATTGGAAGATGGACCAAGGGGACGTAGCTCATGAGGGGTGAACTCCTTTATCATGTGCTTGTTGTAATGTGTTTTTGATGATGTTCTATACATATTTATGTTGTTGTTTAGTTTCTGGTTTATGTTAAATTTCTCATAAAATTAACATAAAAACTCTTCATTTCACTTGCAAAATTGATGAATCCTTAAGCACAATGAAAGCATTTTGTTTATAATCTGAGGAAGATCTTAGAACTACAAACTAATATTCTAAATTAGATAAATTTGGTATCAGAGCACTAGATCTTTCTTTGTGAAATAAGGATTTAATTGTTTACAATTTTATGTCTTTCTTACAAGGTTAAAACTCAAAAGAGATGAAGGAAAGCGGGTTGGAAGCCCTGAAGTTGGGTCAAGGGGAAGAAGAGAAAGGTTGTCACAATCTCCAACATCAATTTTGCCTCAAGTTGCAGTTGAGACTCTAGAGATCACGTCTCATGAAGGAGAACCTAAAAACATGACAAAATATGAGAAGACCTTGAGAAAGGCTTTCTTTGATATGACAGAGATGGTGAAGGTCCTCTATGAAGAGAGGAATAGTAGGTTGCAAGGAGAAAGTTCCAAACCTCCCAAAGGAGAAGGCTCTTCAGGAGGAGGTAATGGAAAAGGAGGTAATTGGAATCGAGACAAACTGCCACCCACTCCACCATATTCTTCATCTTCTTCTTCACAAGTATCTTCATCCTCTTCCACTAACACAACCCTTACTCATACTCATCATCATTCTTCAAAAGGAATTGGTAAATCACCTTTTTTAAAACTTGATGTTAAATAAAAGTTGTCCATGTATAATGGTGAAGTGAATGTAGAGAAGCTTGATAATTGGATGCGTCAGTTGGAGGTCTATTGTAGGATTCAAAACCTTCAAGAGGATGACATAAATATTCAATTAGCTTCCTTGAGAATGGAGGGTGCAACACTTGTATGGTGGGTGTTGGCTTAGTGGGTCCTGACCTAGGTTCATAGTTAGTTGTTCCAAACAAAACCCTACACTACTGGCTCTTTCAGCATAATCTGTGTAGCGCAGACTGAAGTCTCACTCGAAGTAGTATGGGGGGATGCTGGAACCAAGTTTTCGCATTTAGAGATCAGTGTGATGTCCTTTTATATCCTATATCTGCCTTCACGCAAATTTATAAGCCCTTAGGGCTTGGTACTGCAACTTTGTTAAAACAGACTTTAGACCTTCGTGAAGGTCCACGACTAGTCTTTGTGGGCACTTAACAATCTATTCATCCACTTACGTGCACCAGAAAACAATCCTAGATCAGAGTTCGCACAAATCTACTTAATTATTTATAAACATAACAAAATTTATCACAGTCTTCACGAACCCACATAAACATGCTTGCATACATTATTTAATAGTTATTTAATAGGATCACATACATTTAGATCAATATAACACATTATTCATCAGCAACATATATTGTAAGCATAAATAAACAGAGATAAAGAGATGTACACAAGATTTATTTGGTAACTTTCTTTATTGATCTTCAGTTTGGATTTACAAACTCAAAACTTCCTTGTGCACTCAGCTGCAAGGGTTTGCGCACTCAGTTGTGGACTCTTCTCTATGCCTCCACGCACTTAGTTGTGAAGCCTTCCCTTCTCTACGACTCACTTTCCGTGCTATCTCCTATTGACACATTACATTCCTCATTATCTCCTTTATGACATGCCTTAGACTCTCTAAGACACACCTATTTACAGCTTTCTACATACAAAATCAACTCGATTTTACATAATCAAAATGCCCCTTTTGACTTCTAATTATCTATGTGCTCCGGGTCCATAAATCATAGAGACTTCACATATTTTTACAAGCTTTACATCAAAACTTGGGTTTTTAACCCCAAAACTAACCCGGGGGACCCCATCCCAACATGCCCCCAACACAAAGGTCGTGACTCACCCTCGATTCACTCAGCTATCATGGTGATCTTGCTGTGAAGATCCCCTAGCTCCACCTACACAATTGCTACGTCAACAATGCTTTGTGTAGCTATCTGCTTCACTTGTTCGATGAACTACTCTATAGCTGGTCCTTCGCCAACCAGCTTGATCTTCTACTGTGTGAGATGTAAGTTTTTCAACTTCTCCTGAATGTTGTTCATGACTTGGTAGGCTTCATCCAACCAGGGCTCCAACCTGGCCTTAAGCAAGGCCTCCTTCTGTGCTGCCTCAACCGGAGCGAGGATTCGCTTCCCTTTCTACAATTTGGCTAAGCAATGTGCTAGAGCAATAGAGCACACCATTGTGTTGACTTCCTCATACTTCTTCTGCAGCTCCTTATCTTCTATATTCAGCTTCTGCATGGTTGGGTCTTCTTGCAAATTAGTTACCAGTTACATCCCCTGCTCGAATAATGTTGTGCACTCTGTAATGGTGGCATCCAGAGTGGCCAATCCTTCCTTGATCATAGCTCTGTGCTGCTCTCGAACCGTTGGCAGAGTTGATGGCTACACCTTCAATTGCAGCTTGGTTATCTACATATTGAGTTCGAATTGAACTCAACTAACCTTTGCCTATGCCTCGCGCACACTAGCAGCTAATTTTCGAACCTTTGCTTCCGACTGTGCGTCCTCTGGAATATGGAGCTCCGATACTATTTGGCATGCCTCTGCAACCACAGACTCCAATCATGAGTTGTGTGCCTCCTTTTCTTCTAAAACCTGAGTTTTTTCAGTAAACAATTGCCAATTATTCACCTTGATTTGGTCGACAACACGAATGGCGTGTTGTTCCCGAAGGCGAAGCTCATCGGTAATTGCATGTAGCAACTCATGCAATGTATCTAGTTTGATTGCGGCTAGGTTTAGGCCCATTTTTGGTATGCTATCTAGTTGGGCACGCTATTCCTCCGTCTCAGTGCGAACTGACCCTGTAGGAAAGGGAAATACTCACACATCCATCGTCGGCCATAGAATTAGCTCCATACCGACACGATGTTCTGGTACTGAGCTTCTTGCTATGCCACTGGCCTTACCTACCTCTGCTTGGATCTTAGTTTCCTGAAGCTACAACTCGTGAAGGTGCTTTTGCACTCCCCTAAGGACTAAGTGTACTATTATTCCAGTTGTTGCAGTACGTCTGTGGCAACTCCCGTACTTTATCACCTATTGTGACCAGGATGCTTTCTGTAATCATTAGAGGATCAACCTGTGTTTTTTGTGCCTTCTGCTTCTTCCTTGATCCTCCTTGTTGTTCCAAATCTCTCTTCTTCCACTCAAAGGTTGTGTGCTTCCCTGCCGCGCCATCTTGCCCTGATTTTGTCTCGGTTTCTGTTGAAGGTGACTTGTCACCTTTTTGGGCCTCGCGATGCTCTTGTTCTGCCCTTTCCTTGGCAGTGCATTCCTCCTCGAGCCATGCTTTTTTTGTTGCACGTTTCTCCTTTTATGCCACCAAGTTCTACGCAGCCTTCTTGGCTATCTCCTTTATTTTCCTTGTGGTCGTACTTTCTGCGCCGGTGCTTGGCTTGGCAGCCAAATCAGAAGGGGCACGCCACTTCACCAGCCAGCATGACACATTAGAATCTAAAACCAAATAGGGTAGGTCATACCATTTCTATGTAGGATCCTTCCGGGCCTAGATGTAAACTCTATGAAAGTCAAATTTAAACGCGACAAAGGCAAAGATGTGTGTGTACAAGGTTGGGGACAACCTTGGGTGTTGGTTGATGGCCATGCCGAAACTTGCTTCCATCAAGACCCAGAAAATCTTCATCTCTGTAACATGCACGGGGTTCTTTGTAGCCCATAGGGAAGTGAATTTTGCTTCCTTCGATAACCCTTTTTCCAGCGGAGGAAACTGGTTGTCCTCCGGCAGCTCCCACGCAACGAGAACAATAGATAGCAGCAAACAAGCATAATGGAACAACTTGGTCTCATCTTGCACTTCGAGGCAATTCGTGAGGAACTCTTGGCAAAGGTATTTGGACCAATTGAATAAGACACCTTCCATGCACTGGGCCGCTAGAGAAATTACAGGGGTCGAAACTTCGTCCATGCGACACTTCCTCATTACCTTGCCTACCAATATCTGCATAGCCAACTGAACTGCAGGGTCAAATATGGACAAGATGGAGTATCCTCACGGCTTCTTTACTAGCTTATAAGTGCTTTTCATGCGCTCAGCCAGGTCCCTTTCCCTTGTTTTCCCACCAAACACCTTCGCTGAATTTAGCCCATCATGCGGCAAGTGCGTAAGCCTGTGAATTGGCATATTAACAATGGGGATAGGCCCTTCAAGCCATAAACACCCATCATGTACCAATGTGAGCAGTTGGCATATACAGGCTATGTTAATTGGGGTGCGTTGGTGGTGTGGAACCCAAAGCAAGTAAAGCATCCTAGATTTCTCAACACCTCATGCCCATTCCTCTGTTTCCAATGTTGTCATGCTGTGTCTTCATAAACTACGTGCTTCATGAAGGTATCCATCGATAAGTGGGGGAACTTAGTGAGATCCGCTAAATCCAATCCTCCATCTTCAACAGTGTGAGGTGGGTAAGTCGTGGTCCTTCAAAGGGGTGTGGAAACGAGGAATTTGTCAGAATCCAGGTCTTTGGGAATATTTTCCTTACCCTGCCTCGGAGGGACATACTGAGGGAGCTTTGTGATGGGCTCTTCTCCTTCATCCTCTACATCTTCGGCTCCCTGGCTGTCTTCTCCTTCCAGGACAATAAAATTCTCTTTGCCTTTGGCCAATTGTTTTCCTTTTTCCTAGGTTGGGGTCAATGTATGCCCTCTTGGGGAAGCGCGTGTCTGTACCGACATTTTCAACTTTTCTTCGGCCATGGAATGTGTCTTCCTTAGCATTGTAGCTTCAACATAAAAAATTTCAGGGCCTAGGGCATCAGAGGCTGCTGAATCCATACTCATCTTCTCCATAAATGGTTCACGGGCCTCAATATACACTTCTGTGAAGGAAAAGAACTCTTCCCAAAAGGCTTAATTCATCAACAAACAACAAATTTTAGAGAAAGCCCAAAATGTGGAAAGTGTAATTTTTTGGATCGACATGCGTAATTATAGGGGTTTTTGGAGTCACATCTAACCGTTCTCTACAAAATATGATCATTAACGTTGTATTTGCGGTGGATCTTTATAGATCTTAGCCTTAAATGTTGCCAACCCACTCTTTGTACCCACCTTAGGGCTATCAAATCACCAACAGTCACTTTCCAGTTGTGCAACGTGGTACCACCGTCCATAGCGTAGCTACCTTCGTGTAGAGTCTGATACTGCACCGTCGTCAGCTTATGTGCAACCAATCTACTGCGTAGTCCTCTAGCCATGGCAGGGTATTTTATAGTCCCGTGCTCTCCTGTATATGGCTTCAATCGGCTTCCATTCACTCTTCTCGGAAAAGGTTCTCCATTCAGCTTCGCGAGCTAAACTGCACCTCCATCTGTAATTTCTTTGATAACATATGGCCCTAGCCAGTGCATTTGAAACTTTCTTGGAAACTTAACAAACTTACTATCATATAATAAAACCAAATCGTTTACCTTAAACATGCGCAACTTGATGTGTCGGTCATGCCATGCCTTTTCACGCTCCTTCTGCACTTGCTGATGGAATCTAGCTAAGAATTGGTCTTCTTCAAGCTCCACCAGTTGTGTGAGTCATTCTTCCAAGGCTCCACGGTTTGCCATCCTTGTGAAAGATTTTATGGGTAGACTAGGCATGATATATTCCATAGGCAACACAACTTCAATTCCATATACCAATCGGAAAGGTGTTTGACCTGTTATCTTTTTGCAAGTAGTCTTGTACGCCCACAATACTATCGGTACGTGAAAGTCCCAATCATTCCACCGCGCATTGCAAATATTTGTCAGCATGTTCTCCAAGATCTTATTAAACGCCTCAACTGTCCCATTATCATGTGGATGATACGATGCACTCTTCTAATGATAAACCTGGAACTCTTCGGTCAATGCGGTGATTGTTTCCTTGAGGAAGTGCATTCCGTGATCACTCATCAATACTTTTGGGTAGCCGAATATGGTTAACACATACTCAAATAAGAACTTTGCTAATGTGGCCCCCATAAAATCCTTCGCGTTTGTGCTTTCACCCATCTGGTCAGATACTTTGTCGTGGTGATGATATAATGCACACCTATTTTCTTGCCTGGGCGCTGAATCAGACCTACAAAGTTAATTTCCCATTTCTCAAATGGCTGCAATGACACCTAAGTGTTCAGTGGAAGCTCATCCCTCCGCGATGGTTTACCTATTCTCTGACATGCATTGCATGCCCTACAATATGCTTTAGAATCTTTATGCAGCATAGGCCACCACAATCCTACACATAAGATATTCTACGTTGTTTCCTTTCCTACGTAATGTCCTCTTGCAACCCCTCCATGAGCTTCAGCTAGGATGCTACTTTGTTCAATATCAGGGACATACCATTGAAATATCTCATCAACACCCATCTTATACAAATGTCGGGCGATCACCGAAAAATCTGTTGCATGCACCACTAGTTCCTTCTTTCGCTGACTAGTATATCCGTCGAGATCCGTTCCGGTAGTCAAAAAGTTGATAATATCTGCAAAATGATTATCCTCTACGTGCACCGTGAAGAGCTCTGCGTTGGGCAATCCCTCCTCCAAATTAGTAGGCTCCTCCCCTATTTCAATTCGCGAGAAATGGTCATGTCACAATTACCTCAAATTCATATTCTTGAAATAACAATAACCATCTGCATATTCCCCCCCAACATAGGCTTATTGATCAGGTATTTCAAGGCAGAATGATCTGTGTACATCTTGAAATGTCCGCCCAACAGATAATGTCTGAAATTTTGGAGCACATACACCATAGCCAATCCTTCGCGCTCTGTCATTGAGTAATTCTTCTCAGCCTTTGATAATTTCTTGCTCACAAAGGCTATAGGGTGATCTGTTTCTCCTTCACCGGCTTGTGTCAGCACTACCCCCAACACAAAAAACTAGGCATCAACGTGCACATGGAATTCCTTCTTTCAGTCCAGGAAGACCAAGATCGATGCGGTGACCATCTTTTCCTCTAATACATCCAGACTATGCTAACATTCTTCATGCCAACAGAATGTAGCATCCTTCTTCAATAGCTTCTCCATAGGCACGGTAATTTGAGCATAAGCCTTGATGGACTTTCGATAATATCCAGTATGGCCCAGCATTGCGTGCAACTGTTTGGCACTCCTCGAGGCTTCCAAATTGACGATTACCACGATCTTAGCATGGTCCACCACTAGTCCTTACTTGCACACCACATGACCCAACAAAACCCTGAAGGGGACGCAAAATAAACACTTCTTTAGGTTCAGCACGATCGGATATCTTCGTCACGTATCCAACATTAAGCATAGATTGGCTACATGGTGCTTTACTAACCTAGACACTATTTAGTCATCAAAATACACCTCCAAGAACTTGTGAATAAAGTCCTTGAATGTCGTGATGACTACGCGAGAGAATATTGTTAGCGCATTCTTGAGTCCAAATGGCATTACCATATACTAGAAACAACCCCATTCTGTCTCGAAGGTTGTTTTACTCATGTCTTGTGGCGCATCTTAATCTGATGGTATATGGGGAATCCATCAGTGAATGAGTAGGCCTCCTACCCTCCAACATTATCCAGTACTTCATCAGTAAACGATGTTGTAAAAGGATCATGGACGCAAGTGTCATTAAGCTTCCTCAGATCTACGCAAATCTGTATTTCTCCCTTTTGTTTCTTTTCTTGGACCACCATTGGGCTCACCTAATTAGATTCCTCCACATGTTCGATAATGCTTGCCTCAAGCATATTGTCCAACTCCAAGCGTACCTTTTCCTTGTATTTGGGATTAAGGTGATATGGTCTCTGCTTAATAGGCTTCACATCCAACTTCAAAGTAATTTTCATCACACCTAAGTCACCTATGGTGCCTTTTCAATCTGAAAATTTTGTAGGAAAAATATCTTGGTACTTGCGGAGTAACTCGTCAAATCTATCCAATGTGGCATGATCCCAGTAATCTCCGATCTTCGCAAATTTTGGTTTTGCTTCAGTACCAATGTTCACTTGCTTGGTTTTCAATGGCGCAGTGATGTCCGGATTTTCTATCTGCAGGCCTTTGACCTTGTGGTGGCCCTCTACCTCTGGGATATTAATATTTCTTGGATCTTCATCCTCCCCCTCAAGAGTCACATTATAGAATTCCAGTGCATGGTGCAACTGGGTGCTCTAATCTGGTTGAATCAATTTTAAAGGATCATGCAGGATTCAGAAGATCATCACCTTAACCTCCTGCAGAGCTTGATCAATGTTTTCGAACCCATCCTAAAAACTGAAGGTCATTAGGAATCCTTCCCTTAATATATCCCACTCCACGGTGCCATGGAGGAGCTCTTTCTCTAGGTACCAATTCATAGGGATGATATCAAGTGTGATAGAATAAGTGCACCCACTCTAGATACGGTCCTATTCCATAGAATTTAGTCCATCTTGAAAAATGATCGTGTGAATCATTTCTTCCATCATATTTCTTGGTTAATCATACCTTCAGAGGACCAAATCGCAACCTCATCATCCTCCTGTAATCGCGCCATTCATCAAAGTTGTCTTTGTGTGTACCCCACCACTGTGCGGATGTAACGCACAGTGCCAAATCTAACGCTTGAAAGTGATGATCCTCAGGTACATCTCTTTCAAAGGAATCCAAAAACTTATCTACATCAGTTAAACCATCGTAATAGGGTAAGTTTCTTACCTCCAATGACACACAGTGCAACGATTTAGTCATCATGTTACAGCACAACGTAGATAATTCGTGCAACCGATTCTTCCAATTCTCCAATTCTTCATCTGAGTCCAAGGTACTGGAGCTTTTGTGGTCCCATGCAATTCCTCCATCCATTGCTGGATTAATTTAGTCTTGGTCTTGCGCTGTAATTTTGTAGATTTTATCCAACTCATCATCACTTTCTTCATAGTCACAAATCGGTTCAGTATAGCGGTCCTTCTGCAGGGTCCAACGGTACAAAAACGCGGAGCTATTTCCTTTCAAATGACATTGTCCGCTTCTTCAAGTTGATGACCCCATTCATATCAATAGCCCAATCAATTCCAAGGAGCGTGGGGTATGGATTGTTGTCATTAACAATTTCTATCACTTCAAAATCAGTCAGCATGCTCGCACCTTCTATATCTACGGTGACTCCATGAAGTCGTCCCATAGGGATAATCTTCTACTGGATCACCATCCTTAGTTGAATCAGACACCATTGCACTGCAGGTCTCCCCATTCACTCCCATGTCTATTTGGGAAAAAATTTCACATCAGACCCCAGATCCAAAATAACCTGTTCCATCTCATAGTCTCCTATCTATGCAGTAAGCCTCATCTCCACCCTGTTCTTGCCTTATGTTTGCCAATCTTTCTTACTATGCAATGTCTGTCATGATGATTTTCTTTACCAGCGCACTTGTTTATCAATTATTGCAAGCCCTTCATAGCCTTACTATTGTGCAGAAGTTTCATACAAGTTTCCAGGAACATGGTGAGTACAGAGGGATCAATCTCTATGGGCATAATGGTTTTTGGTAGTTTTTCATGACTTCCTAAGGTAGATGCCTCATCGAAGATTTTCTTTGCTTCCATAAATGTCTCCTTCATGCATTCTAGATCAAAGCCAACTTCCTTTTTCGGGGCCTTGCGGACCCACCCATTCTCTTCAGGTTGTTTTCCTTTATTGTCACCAGTCATTATTCTGCTTCTTAGCATGATATTCACATTCAGATCTTCCTCGCAGGGCTTATCCCTCATCATCTACAAGTTCTCTATAGGATGTTGAGGTTGCGCCTTCTTCTCCTGCATCTTAGCTATCAATACAGACCATTCTTCTATTGTGTGGTCAAACTGATTGCAATTTTGACATGACGGGTGTGTCTGATTCAGAAACTCCCACGCGTAGTGCCTTAGTTTCCTGTAATTATAGCAAATGACCTATCCATGACCTCTACTAGGTCCTCCTCCTCCTCTACCTTGACCGCGCTCCTGATATCCTCCACACACTCCCCCAATGCCCTGATCCGGAGGATGATTTTCTACTCGCATTTGATAGGTAGGCATTGTTTCCATCATCAAGTCGTAGATACGATAGTGGTGCTCATTGTGGCCCACCGATTTGCAGAAATCGCAGAAAAATTGTTGTGGTGTTTAAATGAACACTTGTAGCAAATGACAATTATTTGTTACATGTTTTCCACACACGTGACAAACAGTGCACCATAGCGCGGGCCCCGTACTTGATCCTACTGGAGCTTCCTGGCTCAGGGGCATTGGTCCCCCCATGTGATATAATTCGTGAAGACATGACAGTGATATTTATCATGCCCTTGGCTTTTACACTTGAGGCACTAAAATTCCTCGCATACCTCCAGCCTAGCCTCCTTTTCTTTTTTCAAGCTCTGCAATTCCAAGTAGAGGTTCTGCAACTGTGAGTGAATTTTTGAGTCTTTGATCGGAGAATCCACAGTAAGAGAATTTTTACACCAACGTTTCGAATCCCAAATGGGATCCATCATGAGTGAATTTGTTGAACTCCCAAAGACACGTCCTGAATAGGCGTTTCATGCAATCTCATCAGGATTTCTAGGGCTTCCACCTGAGTCCCTATCTTCTGCTGCAATAAAGAAATCCTCAGGTGGGGCAGGAGAGAGGCTATAAACCACTCGCGGTGCTGACTATCTATGAGTTGCGTGTTAGCTTCACAGATCACACACTTCAATCTTTGATCTAACTCCCAGGGCATTTCACTAGTGCTCATCGTGATTTCCTTGAATCTGACTACTGATTGTGAGTCAGACTTAGGTTTACCGAATTCTTTGTTCAGAGCGGCCTTAGTGTATGCTAACGATGCCAAAGGGTTATCAGTGCAGTACTTAATGTACCAGGTCAGTGCGTGATCCTGCAGAGCGGTAACCAACTACGCTTTCTTTATAGTGTCATCAGTGATCTATTGCATGACCCATACAACAGTTGCGATTAGCCAGAATTGATATGTACCTTCAATCCCTATACCTTTGAAAATTGGCAGCTTTAATGCGTTCGACATGTTGAACGGTAGTGGTGGTGGTGGCGGTGTGGGCGAAGTTGTATGCTGCGGAGGTGAAGGTGGAGGTGGAGTGGATGGATGATGAATTTGCAGAAAACCTTGCCTCATCAGTTGTACAACACTCTGTGGTGAAGCCTGTACTATTCCCTCATCATCGCTCAAAGGAGGCCCAATCAATGGGCTATATTCAGGACCTGTCCTCCCCCGATCTCTGAAAATATTTCCACTTCGCATAGCTCCAAACATCAAGGCAATGGCATAACCCATTTTTCACACAACATCATCTTAATCTAGGTATTCAAATATCTTAGATACTTATGTCGCGGCCCTTTGAAGAATCGTCGCTTTTCTTCACTGTAACTGACTGAGGTATCTACCACAAATTTTGTCACAAATCCACTTATGACTCGATCAAGCCAGTGGTCAACAATGCGCGCGATCTTATCTTCAGAAGCTTCCAACTTGCACACTAGTTCTGAAGTCCACACTATTGGGCCGTCAAGTCTCCACTTGCCTTGGTCGTCTGCCAATTTATCTATCCACTTGTATAGTTCGATTGGGAAGGTGCAGAAGAAATTTTTGTGTATTTCAGTGTACAAATATCTATCCAACCATTGTTCTTTTTACATGCGCGGATTCCTATTTTCTTGCACCGTGAATTTGTGGATCTTTCTATCCAACCACTTCTCAATTTCTTTTTTGTTCGGATTTTAGTGATGTGATATCACACATCTCCTTAAGCAAATCCTAGTCCTGGAAATGGAACCATTTGCTAGCTTAGTGGGTCCTGACCCAGGTTCAGAGTTATTTGTGCCAAACAAAACCCTACAATACTTGCCCTTTTGGCATCAATCCCCGTAGCACAGACTGAAGTCTCACCAGAAGAAGTATGGGGGGATGCTAGAACCAAGTTTCTGCATCCAGAGATCAGTGTGATGTCCTTTTATGTCCAAGATCTGCCTTTGCACAGATTGATAAGCCCTTAGGGCTTGGTACGGAAACTCTGTTAAAACAGCCTTTAGATCTTCGCAAAAGTCCATGATCGGTCTTTGTGGACCCTTAGTAGTCTATTCATCCACTTATGCGCACCAGAAAAAATCCTAGATCAAAGTTCACACAGATCTACTTAAGTATTTAATAAACATAACAGAATTTATCACAGTCTTCATGAACTCACATAAACATGCTTGCGTACATTATTTAACAATTATTCAATAGGATTGCGTACATTTAGATCAATATACACATTATTCATTAGTAGAATAAATAAATAGAGATAAATAGATGTACACAAGATTTATTTGGTAACTTTCTTTATTGATCTTCAGTTCAGATTTACAGACTCAAAAATTCCCTGCACACTCAGCTACAGGGGTCTGCACACTCAGCTTTGCACTCTTCCCTAGGCCTCCACACACTCAGTTGTGGAGCCTTTCCCTTCTCTACAACTCACTTTCTACGCTATCTTCTATTGACCCATTACATTCCTCATTATCTCCTCTATGACATGCCTTAGACTCTCTAAGACACACCTATTTATAGCTTTCTACATACAGTCCCATGGTCCACAGACCATGGGTGGATCTCAAAACTAACTCGATTTTACATAATCAAAAATCCCCTTTTGACTTCTAACTATCTATGCACTCCTCGTCCATAAATCACGGAGACTTTACATCTTTTTACAAACTCTACATCAAAACTTTGGTCTTTAACCCCAAAAATAACCTAGGGGGCCCCATCCCAACAGTGGGAATCAAAGACCCAAGAGGAGATTAAAAAACACAACAAGATCTCTATTTATTGGAATGATTTCATTGCTGCAATGAAAAGACAATTCTACCCTCTAGCTTATATGCATAAAGCCATCATGAATTGATAGAACTTTAGACAACTTAAAGGTCAAAATGTGCAATATTACACCCAATAATTTAAAAAAAAGGTCTATGATGTTAGGTGTATATTTGCAGTCACAAGACACTTTGTTGAAGTACATAGGGGGTTTACATAGTTAACTTATGCATACTATCTTAATGTTTAATCCGAGTATTCTAGATGATGTGTGTGTGCAAGCCACACGTCTTGATGCAAGAGGGAAAAAACATCTCAAAAGAAGGTAGTAATAAGTCATTTAAGGGTAAAGAGAAAGAAAAGGGTTTGAAGGGAAAGAGAAATGCATCCATTAAAAAGGAAGGAGATAAAACAATCTGTAAACATTGTTCCAGAGAAGGTCACGATGAAGCTCACTATTGGAAGCTTCATCCCGAAATCAAACCAAAAAGAAACAACAACAAGTGAAAATAGAAGACAACTACAACCACTCAACAGGATTTTGGATCCGATTTGAGTGATGAAACAAAAATCACAAACATGGGGTTTCAAGGAAAGGAAACCATTGCCAGCACTAGTTCTTCAAACTCACATAATGAAACTCCAAATGAAAAGAGGAGAATATAATTGTTTCACATAAGGGTGATATCGAAACATAACAATATTGATACGTTGTTTGATAGCCACTCTCAAGCCAATCTTATCTCAAAAAACATTGTCAAGAGTTTAAATTTGGAAACTGTTCCACATCAGAAACTGTATCCACTTGGATGGGTATGTGACAATGCATAGTTGTAGGTTACAAGAAAGTGTAAACTGAAATTTGCTATCACTGCAAAATTCATAGATGAAATGGAGCTTGACGTTGTCCCGTTAGATATTTGTGGCATTGTTTTGGGCAGCCAATACCTTTATGACTGAAAATATATCTTCCATCGACATGAGAAAAATATCACATATTAAAAAATGGAGTAGAATATTTTGTGATATCTCACAGCAAAAAAACAAATCTTTCGTTTATTAATGCAGGGCGAATGAAAAGACTAGTGAATTTGAGAAATAATTTTGTGCTTCTCATGATCAAACCCAAGAATGATATTGACTATGAAGCGTTTGATGGTTTTAATTCAAATTTGAACACTGATTTGGTTGAAGTTGTTAACCAATCTAATGAAATGCTTCAGGAATCAAAGGGATTACTTCCAAAGAGGGGAATCCAACCTGCGTTACAGTTGCAGCAAAAGTTTCTTCTTCCTAAAATTGGCATGTACAGGATGTCAGTGATGGAAAGCGCAGAAATTAAGACACAAATCTAGGGATTGTTGAATAAAAGGATCATTTAGCCTACTCCTTTACCATGTGGTGCACCTCTTGTTTTGGCGCCCAAGAAGAATGTTAAGCATTTCCTTGAATGGGATTCAAAAAGTGGTTTTCATCAAAGTAGAGTTGTTGAAGGAGATATAAGGAAGACGAAATTCAAAACCAAGAAAGGTTTGTTTGAATGGCTTGTTATGATTTGCAGTCTTTTCCATGCTCCTACTACTTTTATACATACGAAGAAATATGTGTTGAAGCCATTTCTAGACAGGATAGTCTATTTGGATGACATTTTCATTTTCAAAAAATTTCATTATGAACATGTCATATGTGAGAAAAAAATACTTGATGTTGTATGTCAATAACGTTTGTTTCTAAAGATGTCAAAGCATATGTTGGATAAGACTTCTTTGATGTACTTGAGCCATGAAATTGGTTCTTCCAAGTGTGTTCAAGTTCCCAAAGGCTTTTTGGTAGTCTGTGTGGGACGTGGAGAAGGTGAGATGAAGTTAGACCTATCCAAGATTGATGTTGTAACAGTTTGTGGTGGTATTGACTCCATTCATGCAAACAAAGGTGAAAGAATCATACATCCCTGTGAAGTCACAGATGCCTTTGCTCTGCTTGCAATTTACATAGGCAGGCTCAAAATAGTCATTTGGATAAGAGGTTTTTTGGGAGCAGCCCAATGTTGGAGGAGAAATTTTGTTAATTTTTCGTATATTGTAGTTCATTTGCATTCATTGGCAGTTGTGAAAAAGTTCTTCCAGTGGGAAGGCAAACAACGAAAGGCATTTGATGCTTTAAAACAAAAGATCAGTACAACTCCAGTACTTGCTTTTCCAGAGTTGAGACAGTCATTTAAGTTTCAGGTTGTTGTATGTGAATATGCCATGGGCACAGACTATTTGCAGTATGGTAAGCCTGTGATCTATTTGCAATATGGTAAGTTGCAACGACAAAGGCACTTCCATTGGATGGGTTTTCTTCTATTCCACTCAGTCAAAAGGTATAAGAAAGACATAAGTGACAAGTTTGTTGATGTACTTTCTAGGCCTATAGTTTGTATAACTAATTTCCTCAAGCATCATTTTGTTTTAGATGAAAGTTATGTTCAAAAAAATACATACTTTCAAGATTTATATTCAAGCTTGAGTCAAAGGAATCAAGTGGATGAATTTTTTTACCATTTGCATCATAATGTATTGTATCATTTTGGTAAGAAGGATGTTGATACTAATAGTAACATGGACAAGGCCAACGGGTTCATTGAACGACTCTAAATGGTACATCAAACATTGCAAGATTAACTTGAAAAGGTTAAGGCAAGTACACAGAAAGGCACAACAAGAATCGTGGAGATCACAAGTTCCAATTCAGTGATCAATGGATTGAGATTGGAAAGATGAGGGAATTGTACCCTCACCTGCTGAACAATTGAAAGTGATCCTTTTGGGGTCCAAAAGGCTTCTAGTGGAGAGGAGTGATCAAGTGCTCAAAATTATGCTCAAAAATCAAAGTGTTAGAATCTTTTTAAACTTAGCTTTATAATGAAGAGCTCATCATTCTGATTCCAATGGTGTGAATGACACTCAAATCCAATATCGTATGCAAAAGTTATCGCAAGTCAATGTTCAGGCTTGACTTGCTCACATTAGGGGAATTTTGAGGTCTAAAATGGGTCTCCTAAGAAAAATGTACAGCCAAAATAAAATTTATAAGAACTGATAGGATTCAAGATGATGATGTCAACCATGGGGGATGATTCACCACTTTTGGAGTAAAAAGGTAAAAATATTAAAAACTAATAAAATAATAAAACTACTTTTTCAACTTTTATTTTTCAACTTATCTCCCTAAGGTTTTCCTCAAATTTTGAGCATGAGTACTGTTTGGATGTAAAATTTAATTCCTCATCCAAATAGTACCCATGTTGCATACTTTCGATGGACCCTGTTACATGAAAAATGAGAAATACATAAAAAAAACGTGATTACAATCATGTTTTTCATGTATTTCTATTTTTTCGTGTAGCAAGGTCCACCAAAAGTATGCAGCATTAGTACTCATTGGATGAGGAATCAAATTTTACATCCAACGAGTGTTTCCACTCGAAATTTGAGTAAACTGATTGGGAGATACATTGAAAATACGAGTTGAAAAACATTTTTTTCATTATTCCCTCTAAAATTTGATGATGTAATGTAATCTTATTTTATTATTTCCACCATTATTTTATAATTTCCTTAGGAGTACCATTTTATACCTCAAAAATACCCTAATGCATGGTAGAATTGGATGATGTGGCAAGCTCCATCAGCGAATCGCAAGGCGCTAAGTGGTGGGCCGCCATTGGTTCCCTCATTTCACAAAATTGCATATCGGCGAAGGGAGGTGTTACAGGATTGGACCCTGGAAATATCAGGGTTGAGATGCAATAAATCACATATAGCACATTACAACGAGGAAGTGGTTTGGCATTATATAATCGACCCCAACAAGTTTGGGTTGCGATGCGATATCGTAATCACAAATCGCAACACGATAGACAAGTGCGGCATATGTATATGACTGTCGAGTTTTTCCGCCGATTGTGATATCCCAGATGCGATAGGGTTATAGGCTGCAATTTAATGTCTTGCCGAGTCTATCGATATTGCAATCACACGTTGTTTGCCTTGTTCATAGACCGTAAGCCCACAGGACTCCGTCGATTGCAATTTATGATGGACAGTCGGTGTCGTCGGATTATGTCCCATCATGCAGCAAAATTATCGCTCGGTTAGTAGAGTTTTGGAGAGAAATTGTGGGTTCATGTCGGATGTGGATCAATTTGTGGAGCGGATAAGGGGAAAACAAGGAAAAGTCATAACTTCTTCATTTTCCACCAAATTGGTTGTAAAAAGAGGCTAGATGGCCATTTTTTAGTATTCTAAACTGATTGGAGTAGGTTTCATAAGCATTTGAGCACTATAAACATGTATTTTTACACTTTTGAGCATAATGGAGAGGCCCAAGCCATTGGAAGCTAGACCAAGGAGATGTAGCCCAGGAGGGGTGAACTCCTTTATCATGTGCTTGTTGCAATGTGTTTTTGATGATGTTCTGTACATGTTTATGATGTTGTTCAGTTTCTGGTTTATGTTAAATTTCTCATAAAATTAATATAAAAACTCTTCATTTCACTTGCAAAAATTGATGAATCCTTAAGCACAATGAAAGCATTTTTTCTATAATCTGAGGAAGATCTTAGCACTGCAAACTAATATTCTAAATCAGATCCTAAATCATATCAAGAAGGGTCTCTTTGAATGTATAATGACTCTCTAAACTAAATATTAATCCTAGGAGTCCACAATGGGGATTTTGACTAATATAATGATGACCCAAGCATGAAACCCATGGTCTAATAAATCATTGTTACAATAATAAAAGTGTTCATTATTCTTTTGACAAGTACATTACATAATGACTCAAGTACATTAATGAAGATTGAAGATAGTTACACTTTCTAACAGTAGGAAGGGATAAATTCCTTATGAAAACCACTATATTCAAGAATGAATGTATTGCTCATGTCTTAAGATCTAACCAAAAACTTCTTGGACTGGCTATGGGTGAAATCTTACTATTAGTGGAATTGTTGTGAATTCATGCATAGACTTAACCTTATAGCCTCAATCAATTAGACCTTATCTACATGGCCTAACAAAAGCCTCGTCATGGAAGTGACAAATTGAATGTTTTGATTATGCCTTATTGCAATAAGTATGATAGAGGGATGACATGTCCCAGAGGTATAAACTTTGAAGTTTATGAGGGTTGTGTAGAAGGGATGTCAGGGCTAACATGGAAAATTCGTTGGAGTGGAGAAGTTTTGGGTGAGTTGGGGTCCTCGTATTAGCTAAGGAAAGGGCCCTATACCCATGTTGAAGGTCTATCGTGACTTGGAAAAATATCAAGGTGTGCCTGCATAAACGAAATTAAGTGCACTAGGCGATGGGACAAATTATCATCCCAGACTTAGTCACTTGGAGGTAAGCCCTGGCACATTGAAGAGGATAGTCAGGATGAAAGGGGTCAAGCATACATCATAGGTTTCCATCATGGAGAAGTTTTATTTGTTCAATTACATGCTAAAGCATCAGGCGGGAGGACCGAGGGTGATGTGTCTCGAGAATCCCATCCCAGAACTTAAAAAATAATTGTGCAAAGGAGGAGTCGGGGAAAGTATAGTCAGGATAACAGCTTTGGGGACTCTTATGCACATGGAGCCATTCACCCCTGATGCATATACAGAGGCATATTCAAAGGATAAGGATTTCTTGGAAATGTATTAGTAGTTGCAGAGTCAGAGTCATGTGCACAATGGCATCACCACCATTGAATACCATATCCAAGATAGGTTACTATACATGTTGTATAAGTTATTTGTTCCTAATGTTGAGCAATTGAAGTTGATCAAATAATCTCACACCTCCAAGGTTGCAGGGCACTTTGGTGTAGGGAAGACCATGGCAAACTTACAGAGGTATGTGTGTTGGCCCAAGATGCAAGAGCAAGTAGCTAGGTTCATAAGAGGATGCATTCTTTGTTGTACCAGCAAGCCTAGCAATAGGAAACAGGGTCTATATCATCCCTTACATGTACCTACTCATTCTTGAGAAAGAATTTCCATGGAATTTGTGGGTGGTTTACCGACAACTAAGAAGCTACCTGACTACCTGTTCGTGGTAGTTGACAGGTTCAACAAGATGTGTGTTTTGATTTCCTATAAAAATACCATTAGCAGACAACAAGAAACAAACTTGTTCTTTGGATAGGTATGGGTGCACTTTGGGATACCAAGGAGCATCATTTCAGACAGGGATACGATATTTCTCAATACATTATGGAATACATTGCGGGAGAAGATGGACACAAAGTTGAAGAGATATACAACATTCCATCCACGGAAAGATGGACATACAGAATTAATCAACATGACTTTGGTGCAATTTCTGAGGGGATACAACCAGAATCATATGAAGACCTAGGATGAAAACTTGGTATATATACAACATTCTTACAATAGAGAAATTCACACTTCTACAACAAATTCCTCATTTGAGAATTGTTTTGGATATTCACCACCTTCACCTTTGGATATTGCATATGGGAAACAAGGAGGAGTGAAGGAAGATCTTACAGGAAATGATGTAGGGGCTAAGATTTTTATATATAAGATGAAACATATCCATCTACATGTACAAGGCACACTGTAGAAGTCATGGGAGAAGAATAAGGCCAGTGATGATCAACACCGGACAAAGAAATCATTCAATGTAGGAGACAAACCATGGCTATAGTTGAACAAAGACAGGTTGTAGAGGCCTGGTAAGAAAATAAAGGCTCTAAGGCATGGTCCCTTGGAGATACTAAAAAAGTTGGGTGATAATTCCTATCGACTCATTTTACCACCATACATGTGCATTTACTCAGTTGTAAATGTGGATAATTAAAACTCTATGAGCCTTCCATGCTAGATCAAGAAGACGAACAGGTCCTACCTTCTTTAGAGGATTTGGCATAGATACTCAGGCATAGTTGACATAAGATATAGTTTTGCAGAAGAGGTCCATAATTACAAGACAAGGGAAACACAACCTTTAGCAGATTGGGTTGAAGGGACAACTTCCAGGAAAAGCTAAGTGTTATACCAGAGAGAACGTGGAGGGAAAATGTCCCTACCTCATTTAGTAGAAGCTTTTGAGGACCAAAATCCTCCCAAAATGGGGAGGTGCGATCCATATTGGATCATTGTATTATTTTTCATCCATCTCGATGAATTCGGAGTTGAAAACATGGAGGACTCAGATCAAGGGGTCGTTTTTACCAATGGGACCCAGTTTGGAAAAAAGCGATTCAAAACTTTCCGAGAGCATTTTAAGGAATCAAATTACATTTTTTGGGGAAAACTTTACTAATTTAGCATAGCACCATTTCATGTTTTTCTACACACAAATATATTTCCAATGGCTCAGGAAGCATGTCAATCACAGTCCATAAGAAAACGTTATTCCACTCAAAAGTTGACCTTCCTGTTTTCACACCTATAATTTGGGAGGATGTCGTGTCAGCCCCCATTATTCATGGAAAAGGGGCTATCCATGTGTTTTTGATGTAAAATTCTCTAGAAGAGTCTACATTGTAACTATATTTAAGAGTTGATTTAGTCAAATTTAACCATTAGTAGGATATCGGGTTGTGTTATAACTGGGCCACTAGGAGGAAAAGGCATTCCATTCATTTGAGAGTTTTTTGTTCCATAGCCAAGAAATGATAGAAAGGAGAGATAGGAGGTAGGGCACACAGAAAGGATATGTGCACTATAGCAGCGCACAGACCACATGCATTACTTCTTTGTACCTGCAACAATATTTTCGAGAGAGAGAAAGAGAGAAAAGCAGCCTCACCTTCCAGCTAGGTTTTCTATCGAAAGGGTTTCCCAGAGCATATTTTGTGTCTTATGTGTGTGTGTGAGATTATTTTTTTGTTCTCTACTTTTTTGTGTAATTTCAATTCGCATGCATGCACTACTTACAGTTAAATCTACAGATCTCAAAGTTTAATAAAACTGTAATAGTGTAGAATCTCATATTTCTAATATAGTATTATCAAGCTATTGTGACGAACTGTCCAATGGAATATCCATTGTAGTTTATAGATCATTTGGTATCAGAGCAAGTTTCTTTTGGTATTTGTGGATGTTTGCAGGGGATCTAGGTCGATGGTGTCGAAAATCATAAAACCTTAATCATGGCCAACGAATCTATAAACAAACCTCGTGATCCTACAGAGATGAGGTTTTTGCAGCTCGAACAACAAGTCGCGGATATAACCATACTGTAGACCCCCTCATGGTGGCCTTAAGAAATAAACTTGGGATATTTGGAAAATATGGGGGTTCGAATGCAAAGGAAAAATCAAAAGGGGGATCGAGAGATTGGGAAGATACGGAGAACTAACTGAATAAAGAACCCAAAAAATATCAATCTAGTTCAAGTGTCGTGAATCAACCCCTATTTAAAATGGAAGCAAAATTTGATATCAAGTCGTAAGATAGTGAGATTTAAGCTCTGAAGCTGAATCATTAGTTGCGGCAATTGGAATTTTATTTCAACATCCATCAGATCATGGAAGGGCAAAAGATCTCATTCATGTGAGTAAAATTTGAGGGCCATGCACTGACTTAGTGGGGGAGCCACATGGAAACCCTGAGATTGGAGGGAGAACCTCCAGTGACTAAGTGGGAGGATTTCAAAACCCTCATTAAGTCACAGTTTTATCCCATTGGATACGTGGAGGACCATTGGATATGGTGGCATTACCTCAGGAAAACGACGGGCCAAAGCGTGTAGGAGTACACCACAAAATTAAGAAATATGGCTATAATGTTGGGTATCTCTCTAAAGAACCCATATGTACTTCTCACGTATTTGGGGGGTTTGAACTGCCATCTACGTGAGAAAGTGATGTTTTTCAAGTCCAAATCAGTGGACGAGGCATGTGTATAGGAACAATACCTAAAGAACATAGACCTAAAGAGAGTGCAATCAAATGGATCAAAGCATAAGGAGCAACAATATGCTTTTAAGGAGGGGAAAAAGAAGCAAAAAGAGGGAAAGGTAAAAAGGAGATAACCACAACGCACCAATGAAAATATCCTATAAACCACTACAACATTGATGGCCATACATAGAAGAAGTGATGGAAGTTTCATCCAGAGCTAAACTCGAAGAACAAGAAGAAAGATAATAAGAAGAAGAATCTCATGGACACAGATTCGAGAAACCAAGTTGAAAGCAACTTGGATGTGGATGAGAAGAATGTTTGCATGCCATTTCAAAAGGAGGTGTGATTGATTATCCTTTAGCAATATGAAGAGAAAGAAATTACCAAACTCTTCCATATAAAGACACAGGTCAAGAAGACAAAGATTCATGTTCTGTTTGACTCAAGATTGCAAGCGAATCTCACTGCCAAAGAGTTGGTCAAGATGTTGGGGATGTAATTTTGTAATCATCCAAACCTGTATCCATTGGGATGGGTAAATAAGGATGCAAAGTTGAAGGTAACAAAAAAATGTAAAATTAGATTTGCAATCAGTGTTTATTTTATTGATGAAGTATATCTACATGTGGTTCCCCTTGATGTATGTGGAGTCATGTTTGGGAGTCGATACATGTACATTCGAGATGCAATATTCATGAGGAGAGCCTAATCAATATCATCTCATGAAGGATAGAAAATGTTTCATCATCAACGCCCATAAAGGAAAGTCAAAAATTTCACTGGTAAGTGTCAACCAAGCCAAGAAATTGATTAGTTCCAACAAAAAGTATGTTTTATTGTTTTTAAGAGAAGTTAGTCTGAAGAGGATTCAATAAGAGGTAACGTATCCCTGGAGGGTGTACGAAGAAATGAAAATAAGAATTGGATGAGTTGTTACAGGCATACACGAATGTATTTCGAGAGCCTAAAGGGTTACCACATAAGAGAGAAGTGGAGCATGAAATTCAGCGATTGCTAGACTCCCCATTACCAAATTTGGTTGTACATGCAATCTATTATAGAAGCAAGTGAGGTGAAGAAACAATTGCAACAATTGCTAGAACAGGGTTTCATTCCACTGACCACATCACCATGTGGGTCATCTATCATAATTGTGCCAAAAAAGGATGGGACTTGGCGGATGTGTATAGATTACAGGGCATTGAAAAAAATCACACTCAAGAACAGATACCCCCTACCCAGGATACATGATTTGCTGGATTAGTTGCAACAAGAAAAATACTTCACCAAGATGGACTTGAATTCTAGATATCACCAGGTTCGAGTTAAAGAAGAAGATATTTGGAAATGCCTTCAAAACCAGGAAACGGTTGTATGAGTAGTTAGTCATGCCATTTGGCCTATGTAATGCACCAACTACATTTATGATATTAATGAATGATGTATTGTGCCCTTTTATACATCCATTTGTTATTGTCTATTTGGATGATATATTGGTATATAGTGATACTTGGGAGGAGCATATGTCACATTTGACGCAAGTGATGGAAACATTGAAGAAGTACCAACTACTATAAAATCTCAAGAAGTGCGATTTTGTGCAATTGTCTTTGGTGTATCTGGGGTATGTGATGAGTGGAGGAGAGATGAAGATAGATCCTTCCAAGATGGAGACCATAATTAAATGGGCAGTGCCTACTAATATTTTTAAGGTCAAGAGTTTCATTGGGGCAGCACAGTACATGAGGAAATTCATAGCCTCGTTTTCAGCATTAGCAGCACCACTCCATGCATAACAACAAGTGGCGAGATTTTCCAGTGGGGAAAATTTCAGCGAAGGGATTTCAAAGAGCTAAAGAAGAATATGAGTCAAGCACTAGTTCTAGCATTACCAAACTTGTAGCGGCCCTTTGAAGTGGAGAAGGATGCAAGTGGGTATGTTATGGGAGTTGTCTTGATGCAGGGAGGAAGGCTTATATACTACCATTATGAAGTTTTTCATGGGGTAGTTCTTAACTACCTGTTGTAGCAGCTACAACCACCCTCCAAAATTTTGCCTTAGCCTATTTTGGATCATCCCTACAACCCTTCACAATAGCTTGCCTTGCTTCATCATGTCCTCAAGCTTTAGTGTCTTTCTTGCTCAAAGGCAGCCTGTCGATCGCAGTTTGATCTTTACCCTTCACAGGTTGCTCACCTAGACTTGGTCCAGTTGTAGGTTGAGCAGCTTCCTAGTGAAATTTGCACATTCATAGAGGGAAGGCAGCCTTTTCCTCCAGGGATTGCGCAATTCCCTTTGATAGCCTGCTGGGCTCCAGGATTGTGCAATCTTGCCAGCCAACCCTCCTAGCAAGATTTGCGCAATTTTTCCCGTCAACAGGTAGTTCAACCCAGGATTTGCACAAATCTAGGCAAAAGTCAACTACTAGGCACATAAATTGCACAATCCCCTTGGGCAGCTAGCCCAACTTACAGTCAGAAATGCACATTTTTCTTGAGCAGTCGAGCAGTCGCTGGCATGTGCAAATGAGTTGACCGGTTCGCTCCGAGACCGAGCAAAACAAAATTGCATGCATAGGCTGCTTCTCCCAAGGAAACAAGCAAAGGCATCCCTTATTTAAGGGATCTATGTTTAGTAGTTGGAGCTTACATGGAAGGAACAATTTAGAAACCTCCCTCCAAGTGTCACTTCCCCTAGATTGGTGACATGTGTGTCATAACCTTGATATTATCAAAACTCATCAATCAGACATTGTAGAGCTCATTCCTCACATCAACCTTGTAGCTTTGACATCCCACATCACATCTGGGAGTAATTGGCACATTCATCTCAGCTATTTTGGGGTAAGCTCGCTTCCCATGCCTTGTGTTGCATTTCTGTCACTTTTTGTATATTCGCTTGTGTAAGTGTTGTTTGCTTGATTTCTCTGAACACCTGCTATTGCTTACATGTATTTTATCTTGTCCTAGCTCTGTTTCAGTTTTTGTTGCTACCTCACTGTTGTCGCATGCATGAAACTGTTTTGCACAGACGTTCGACCAACCAGTAGACGACCTCACCCACATGCATGTTGATCTGTTTGCTCAATCCTCCATTCATGTTTTTCATGCATTGTTTATCACTTCTGCTATCACTTAGTGTTACCATGCCTTTCATCGACTTACTTGCTTTCAATTACCCGTCGGCGAGTCAGGCCAACCTTGGCCCAGTCTTTGCCTTCAACAAGGCTGCATTACACAATCTGGAGAAGGAAGGCTCACCTTCCTCTCCATATTTGCGCATTCTGGCCCAAAACTGGCCTCCTAGTCTGAATTACACATTTCTAGAGGTTAGTGGCTGCTTGCCAAAAAATTTGTGCAAATTTGTCCCTGGGCCAGCAGTGTTTCTCAGCTAGAATTGCGCATTCTACAACCCTAGCAACCAACTACCAAACTCGATTGTGCATTTTGCAGTTCCAGCAGTTAGTTAGTCTCCTAGCAACCCGAATTGTGCCTTGTGCAGTCTTGGAAGTTGGTTTCTCGACCTCCCGGCCGAAATTGTGCAACTTTCATGATCATTCACCCAGGTATGTTGTAGGTCAGTTCTCAGGTTCATTTTGGTTTTCGACTGACAGATTTCTTGCTATGAGTGTTGCCATGTCTCCAGGTATCACAGTTGTTCATCTGCCTCTCGGCAGTATAGGTACAATAGTTTCCGAGAGCACAGAGATGAAGACATTGTTTAGAGCACACTTGGGGATGCAGTCGATCAAGTGTCCATGGGCTTACCTAATCACGAAGACATCAAGTTGTTCATGGAAAAGGACATCAAGAAACAACATCACAGTGAGTAGCATCATGGACAGTAGTTGAAGGCAACATACTGAATGCAACGAACACAATGGATACAAGAGGAAGGTTCTTGACAACATAGAGGTGGAGTAAAGTTGCAAGATCAAGAAGATCCACTAATAATGAAAGCAAATTTGGAGACTCAGACTATGAAGAGACGGTGTGACATGAAGATCGTGTGAGGGCAGAAGATGTAACAAAGAAGGACTTGCATGTACTGAAGCAGCAACTCAAGAAGAACATGAAGCTACATAGAATTTCCATGAGTCTTAGTAGGAACATGAACAATAGTGGGTGCAACGTGCACTCATGGATGAAACTGTGCTATTACAAGTTAAGGATCCATCCCAACATCTGACACAGAGAAAACATGGTGAGCAGTGTTGTTGATTGCATGCAAAGGATCCAACAGCATGCATGTCATTAAGCGCACGAATGAAATCCAACCCATTCAACACACTCACCAAGGTGAAGACAAGAAGCAAGTTCAACTGGGGATGAACATGCACTTTAGCAAGTTGATGCACATGACCACAAACACACACTTGAAGATGAGCACGGACACTATGCATTAGTGCGTTTTCGATTCAACCATACCTAAGAAGACCATGCACATGTTAGTAGACGAGTTGGATGAAGGGGTTGAACCAATGCATCAGTTGCAATGGAGGTAAGAGTTTGCTTCAACAATATGTCACCATGAGGTGCATGCACACCATCACGGATGACCAAGCTTGGCATCAGCTCACCAACTTCACCATCACATGCATGTCAAAGAGTTGGTCTCACCATAGCAGACCGAATGTCAGTGATGTCTTGCAAGGCTTTCTCAAGCCATGTTGTCTCACATGAGTACATGTGCATTGTAATGTTGAGTCATGTCAACTGTAAGTCGAGTGTCAACAGTTGGATGTAACAATCATAGAGTAGGTGAAGAGTCATGAGGGTAGTTGAACTGTCACAAAGGGGAATTTCAAGGGTCACCTCACCCTTTGCCATAAATTGTCCCTCATAACTCATTGTATAGGCTTTTGGTCAGCCAAGCTTCTACTAAGACTATCTTGAATAAGGCTTGGACAGTATTGTAACATGTCTTGGCTTCTCCACTGCACAGAGCTAGTACATCTCTTTGGAGGAGTAGGCAGATGTGGCTGTAATGTTCTACTGATAGGGCTAGCATGTTTACATGGTGTATTGTATGATTGTGACTTACACTTCTTTATATAATAAAAGCCAGCACATTTTCATGCATATGTCGTTATTGCAATTAGACTGTTCTGGTTGCCTTAATGATATATGTTTTTTAACTTATGTACTTGTATATGAACTGGTTCACATGCAATTATATGAATCTTATTGTTAATGTGTTGCATATGTTGTTAATTCTGTCACTGTCCGTGTTGACTGCTATGCTGAACACTAGACAGACCTTTCTCTGAACCTTGTTATATCAACCGTCACACTCATCTCAGACCGATCCATGAGTGATGTTCATGTTATCTTACCTTGTATGTTGGGACTTCCGCATCCATGTCAACTACTCTGCTGAAAGCTGTGCACGTCCTTTATGTTGTGTGTTCCTAGCTGAGTTGGGATTGATCCCTTTCAACCTGCAACTCACCTTCACATTCCTCCCCTTTGAAGTGTTAGAACCTCTCATACTCATTCCTTAAGTCATTGCGTCAGTCACACGCTTACTACTGACAGAGTTATCTTACTTGCCTTTGTGCAAAATCGTGGTCAAGGCATTACCTTATGACCCAATGCTGGGACTCCTACACCAAGCAGTCTAAGGTCTAATTGGGACTTCTTACCAGCGAGATCCCCTTGACATGTTGGCAGGTCCAGCACCATCAACACTACCCTACCTATGACAAGGATTTATATGCCATGGTGGAAGCTGTGAAGAAGTGGAAGCATTATCTGATGGGAAAGGAGACAATAATCCATAAATATCACTTGCCGCTACAATACTTGTAGGCCTAGAGTAAACTACAACATACCAGGCATTACAAGTGGATGGGGTTCTTACAACAATTTCATTTGGTGATCAAGCATAATAAGGGAAACACCAACAAGTTTCCCAACAAGCTTTCAAGGCCACCCACATTGAAGATTACATCTTTGGGGATTATTATGCACATGGATCCATTCACCCGTGATGCCTATAGAGAGGCATATTTAGAGGCTGAGGACTTCAAGGAGTTGTATCAACAGTTGCAGAGTCAGAGTCATGTGCACGATGGTGACAAAACCATTGACTACCATCTCTAGGATGGGTTATTATACAGGTTGGATAAGCTATGTGTTCCAAAAGGTGAGCGATTGCAGTTGATCAAAGTGGCTCACACCTCCAAGGTTGCAGGGCACTTTGGTGTTGGGAAGACCATGGCTAACTTGCAGAGGTATGTGTATTGGCCCAAGATGCAAGAGAAGGTAGCTAGGTTCATAAGATGATGCATGCTTTGTTGTACTAGTAAGCCTAACCATAGGAAACAAGGTCTATATCATCCCTTACCTCTACCTACTCATCCTTGGGAAAGTGTTTCCATGGAATTTTTGAGAGGTTTACCGACAATAAGGAAGGGACATGACTACCTATTAGTGCTAGTTGACAGGTTCAGCAAGATATGTGTTTTGATGGCCTATAAAAAGACCATCATCAGAAAAGAAACAACAAACTTGTTCTTTGGATAGGTATGGGTGCACTTTGGGGTACCAAGGAGCATCATTTTAGACAAGGATATGATATTTCTTAGTACATTCTGGACTACATTGTGGGAGAATATAGACACAAATTTGAAGATATCTATAACATTCCATCCACAGACAGATGGATAGACATAAGTAGTCAACAAAACTTTGGTGCAACTTCTGAGGGGATACAACTAGCAGCATCCAAAGACCTGAGATGAAAATATGTTATATATACAACATTCTTACAATAGAGAAGTCTGCACTTCTACAAAAAAGTTCCCATTTGAGATTTGTTTTGGATATTTTCCACCTTCACCTTGGATATTTCAGATGGGAAGAAAGGAGTGAAGGAAGATATTACAAGAGATGCTTTAAGGGCTGAAAATTTAATATAAAATATTAGTAAGATCCATATATAGGTAAAAGACACACTACAGAAGTCGCAAGAGAAGTATAAGTCCAGGCATGATCAACACATAATAGATAAATCATTGAAGGTGGGAGACAGAGCATGGCTACAATTGAACAAAGAGAGGTTGCAGGGGCCTAGTAAGAAAATCAAGGCTCTGAGGTATGGTCCCTTTGAGCTAATGGAAAAGGTGGGTGATAATGCCTATAGACTCAATTTACCACCATATATGTGCCTTTACTCAATTGTGAATGTGGAGAATTTAAAACTCTATGAGCCTTCCATGCTAGATCGGGAAGAGGAATAGGTTCTACCTTCTGTGGAGGATTTAGCACCAAATACTCAGGTATATTTAATAGGAGATACAGTTTTACATAAGAGATCCAAAACTACAAGATAAGGGCGACATGACCTTTGGAATATTGGGTTGAAGGGACAACTTCTAGGCAAAGCTAAATGGTACACCAAAGAGAAGGTAGGCAAAAAATTTCATGACCTCATTTAGTAGAAGCTTTTGGGGACCCAAAGCCTCCCAAAATGGAGAGGTGTATTCCAAATTGGATCATTATATTGTTTTTGATCTATCTCGATGCATTTAGACTCTAAAAAGTGGAGCAATCAACTCACGAGACTATTTTTACTGATGGGACCTAGTTTGGCAAAATGGGGCCTGAAACCTTCTAGGAGCGTTTTAAGGTATCAGAGGAAGTTTTTTGGGGGAAAAACTTTACGTCTTTGGCATAGAACCATATCATGTTTTTCTACACACAAATATATTGCCAATGATGTAATCACATCAATCAGAGTCTGTATGCAAAATTTATGCCACTCAAAAGTTTACCTTCATGTTTTCACACCTATAATTCGGAGGGATGTCACACTAACCCCCATTATTCATGGAAAAGGGGCTAGCCACATGTTTTTTATGTAAAAGACTCTAGAAGAGTCTATATTGTAACTCTAGTTAAGAGTTGTGTTGATGGTGCTGGAAATTCATCAACCAAGGGGATCTCCCCGATATGAAGTCCCAACTAGACCTCATAACATTTGGTGTAGGAGTCCTATCCGGTATAAAGGCCCAGTTTCCATATACTCAAAGATCTACCTTGGCTCTAGCTGTCAGCACATGAGAGTGTTACACTGATATCTTCAAACAACAAGGTAAGTGTGCATGGTGAGTACATAATGTAACTGTGTCAAGGTTCTCTTACTGCAAAAGGGGGGCGAAAGGTGAGCCTCTAAGTGAGAGGTAATAGTACCACTGAGGAAGAGACACATGTGAACCAGGAAGGTCTATCTGGCATCTAGTAGAATAGTCCACAGTGGATGCGACATTTGTTAAAACCAAAGTACAAGGGAAGCCCTGTCCACCATCCAACATAGTAGTCCATAATGGATGTGACAATCATTATAACCAGTAAGCGAGGAAGGTTTGTTTAGTATCTTGTGGAGTAGTCCACAAAGATGAGACAACAGTGATAACCAATACAACACATTCCCAACAAGGTAGGTAATAAAACAACCGAAACAGTTCAACTATCTTAGTACAGTTGAAACAAACATGAATTACAAATGCCGAAAGAATAGTCTTACAAACATGTACAAGACATGCATGAAAACATGCTAGACACATATGTACATCATATATCACTAGCCCCAATAGTGGGACATTAGATCCACTCCTTGCTCCTCAAATAACTCACTAAAAACTCTCTATGCTTCGTGGGAGGAGCCAAGGTGAAAATTCCTTGTTCATACAATGGGGGGGGTATATATAGCCAAGGGTGATGCTTGACCCTTTTGAATCTAGACTAACCTCATGACCATTCAACTTATTATGAATTTCAACTGACATGAATCTTCGTCTTCATTGTGTGTCCATTGGAATTTCACTTTACATTACATTCAGTTACAATAGATGTGGCCCATGGTAGTGATGTGGCCTGGACAACTCATGACAAAATTTGACATGACACTGTTGCATTGGACTGGATGGCTGTGGTGGAAATGTCAAGCTGATGTTGATGTTGAGTGAATGATGTGTTCTTGGATGTGCTTTATCTTCTTTGCATGGCTTGATGTTGTGGGGTCTTCAATGATCTTGGTCTTGTAAGATGATTACATGAATTTGTTATTTTCGCTTGCTCTTTGATGAGCTTCTTTCATTCATCCAGCTGCAAGTGACTCTTCTAGCATGTTCACTCCTTCTTCATCTCGTTCGTCATCTTGCCATGATCCATTAGTGTACTTGTTCCTGCAATTCACTCATGAATAGACAACATCAAATCCAAAACCTCCTAGTCTAAGATGACGTAGAGTCCAAGAACTGGTTTACCTTGACACCATTTTTGCTCATATTTCCTCCTTTTTCCTATCCCTATCATTTAATTAAATGCAATAAATATGAGCTTTTGTTGAGGTAAGCACTTACATGTCCTCTTTTTCATATTTTTTCCATATACCTTATTGTTTTATTAAAGTTTGCATTCAACTACGGAATTGACTTGATTCTGCAGTTAATCCACAGATCCGCAACTACCTCCATTGTTGACAGGGTTTGATTGCACAAACTTAGAAAAAGAATATGTGGATAGATGAAGAATGATCCCCTCATGGATTCTTTCCTATTTTCTCAAACCAATCCTTTAAGATAATCGCACTACAATGTGGTCAACCTCAAATTCAACTGCAAGATAATGTGCCAAAACAGAATCCGAATTTCACGAAATATTATCGATTTTCTTTTCCAAATAGCGAATTGATGATTAAGCGATATAATTTGGTTTGATAGGGATTGTAAATAAGAACAATGGTCGCTCTATGTTTTGGGTGCACACGGCTGTATGTAATTTTGAGAACATCCTATTAAAACTATTTTCGATTAATAGACTTTGGTTCATACTTTTCATGTTGCGTTGATTAACGCTGTTGATTCTCTTGTGGAGGGCCCCCACGTGCAAATCAGGTCTTTGAATCATTGCAAATAGATTTTCTTTGGTTTCTTAGAGTTAAATTATGGATGATCTATTTTATGTTTTAGGATGCAATCCAATGGAGTTCGCGATTAAATTGACATCTGCATCAACAATTTCATTTTCTTTCTACCTAACATAATTTGATGATTTCATTTACTTTCTACCTAGTATAATTCAATCATCTCATTTCACAGTGTGGTTGTTTTACAACTTATAAATTCCGTTCTTGTTTTACTTTTGCATTAAGTGAAGCTGCAATAGTTAAATAGTGGCCGTCTTTTTCTTAGAAACTGAATTCAAGCATCATTCATTTTCCAACTTGATAAGGTAGATCTCCTTTACATCATTTCCATCTTTCGTAGTTAGTTTAGTGTGGCTGCAACATAAAAATCCAAATATAATAAAAAATAGTCTAACATAGTAGAGTTTAGGATCTCTCTTCAACCATCCCACAAATCTTGATTCAATTAAGATTAATCTCAGAATAACCAACTAATAGATCTTAAAAACAATACTCTAATATAGATAGTAACACCATTTCCATACTAATTCTAGATTTAGACTTTAACTATAACATAAATACCTTAAAGACATAAATAACTTCTAGAACATATAGTGCACTTGTGCTTCATCAGTTTACCTTCCCTCATTGATAATTTATGCTTACAATTCAAGAACATTAAATTAACTAAACAGATGATGCAGTGTTTTCCATGGCCCGGGCCAGGAATAGATGAAAGGCTAGGAGGAGGGCCCAGTAACTACGCACTGTGCGATTCTAAATGACAAGGAGGGAGATTGGTCACTAAGTCTGCACATAGCACAACTCAAGCTTGGATGAGGAAATTCGGGGCACAATCTTCACTATCGGGGAAAATTCTGCAGTCACCACTGGGAGGTAGGATTGCACAGTTGAGGTCACTAGTGGTAGCTGCAAGGTGGGACCCTAGGAGGCACCTCTGCACAATTTTTGAGGGAAGACAAGACAGGGTAGCAGAGGGACCATAGAGGACAGTTTTGCCCATTTTCTGGGAGAGGTGAGTCCCGACTGAGGGAGGCCATTGGGAGGACATATCTGTGCAATTCTGGGAGGAAAAATAGGCTCAATTCTCTACGCATTACGGGGTTCTAGTAGGCAGGGAGGAGGCTTGATGACTGATCTTGTGAAGTGTGTAATTCAGGTCGGGCTTTGAGGTAGTTTATGCGTAATTCTAGGAAAGAAGGCAGACTACTCACCTCTGGGATTGCATAGTGCAACTATGCTAGGGGAAAACCTTAATCACTACACAGTTCCAGGTAGAAGAGCAGCACCACTGAGGGTTGAGACTGCAAAATGCAACTCGGTCGGGGTTCGGTAAAGTGGGGTTGTTCAGTAAGGATTTTCAGGAAAATGGCTAAGTGTGGGAGGCAAGTGAACTTGTGAGGACTCAACATTGCGATCACACACTTAGCATGCTTCGACAACATGACAACCTAGAACACCAGGAGAAAAAGACAAAGCATTTCCCTCTATGAGAATATCTAGAGTTAAAAACGATAAGTGTGACACTTGGGATAGACCTTTGGATGACCGTGATGAAATTTGTGCAACAGTGCTTACAACTTTGTGTATGAGTGTGAAAGGTGTTTACATGGCTAGGACAACTTGTATACACAAATACCAACATTCAAGGTGACCAGAACAATTCGTAAACATGACATAACAACCAAACATGTCAAAAGATGACACTTGATCCAACAAGTGAAATGGAGCAAGACATGTAGAGGAAAAACATGGAATGACTTTCAGTGCTTGCAACCATGCATGTCATGGAAGATAGTATGATATGGCAATGATAAGTAGTCCTTCAAACTACACTAATAGGTGTATTTCAAAATATGTGCTTTGTTTTCCATACCTACCCTCCAAAGGGTTATACATCAAATGGAGTCTTCATGTGATCCCGATCTTCCATCATATATTGGGTTTCTTGGTCTGCTTATCTTTCTCCTCATATCCTTGAGAGTCATTTAGAATCTCATCCTTCTTTGTGGCCCCCTAGAGACATAATTACGTAGTTTCAATGGGTGATAAATACTGCAGGATGAGGCCCTGGGAGGACACATCTACGCAGTGTCAGGATGCGAAGCAGACTGGGCAGCTAAGGGAAAAAATTGCGCAGTCTTAGGATGCAAGCCACTACTACGGGACAAGGCCCTGGGAGGAGACATCTATGCAATTTCAGGATGCAAGGAATACTAGGCAATTGAGGGACAAAACTGTGTATTTTCAGGATGCAAGGCACTTTTGTGGGATGAGGCCCTAGGAGAACGCATCTGCGCAGTTTCAGTATGCAAGGCAAATTAGGCAGCTAAAATACCCGAGGGACAAAACTGTACAATTTCTAGAGACAGTGGGTTCCAGCTGAGGGAAGGACACTAGAGGAAACCACTGCACAGTTTTGAATGCTAAGAAAGGTTGGGCTTTCTACTCATTTCACAATTTTAGTAAGCAAGGGAAAAGCTTGAGGGCTACATATGCGAAGTGCATGGTTCAGGAAAGCTGGATGAGGCTAGGTTGCTAGGAAAGCTCCAGAATTTGGCTAAGTGTGGGATCAAAGGAACTGATGTGAAAATTGATAGAAATTGACTACAATCACACATTTGAACACTTAGTAATACAACATATACCATCTAGAGCATATATCACATACTTCACTTAATGCAACAACATTTGTGTCAACTTACGACAAGTGCGGCTTTGAAGATAGACTTTGGGAGGATAAAGGTGACACTTGTGTAAGAGTGTGTGAAATGAGTGTGAAACATGTCTATGTGTTGAGGACAACCCATTGTCACAAATATTTCCCCTTGAAGCAGAACAAACTTCCTTTTGCACGGCAAGCGATAATCCCCATGCCCAAAGATGACAAATATTATATAAGATAAAAGCGTGAATGACTCTTAAGATTGAAGAGGGGAGCTTGAGATTATCATCTTACGAAATAAGTGACTAAGGAATGATCAATCACAGGATCCACTGTAGGCTCCGAAATTTAAGTATAGGCCAAAATTTTGGAGGGTGTTGCAACCGCTACAACAAGTTGATGTAATCAAACTTAACCACTAGTAGGCTATCAGGTTTTTTTATAACCGGGCCACTAGGAGGAATAGACATTACATTATTTCAAGAGCATTTTTTTTCATAGATGAGCAAAGATAGCCAAGAGAGATAGGAGGTAGGGCACATACAAAGGATGTGTGCACTATAGCATCCCACATACCAGAGGCATTACTTATTTGTACCTGCAGCCATATTTTCCATACAGATAAAGAGAGTGAAGAAACCACACCTTCCATCTGGGTTTTCTCCTGAAATGGTTTCTCATAGTTATTTTGCGTCTTATGTGTGTGTGAGAGATTATTTTTCCATTCTCAATTTTTCTGCATAATTTCCATTCACATGCATGCACTAATTACAGTTAAATCTACATATCTTAAAGTTTAATAAAATTGTAAAAGTGTAGAATCTTATATTTCTAATATAGTATTATCAAATATGTTGTGGTGAACTTTCCAATGGAATATCCACAACAATTACAGATCATTTGGTATCAGAGTAGGTTTTTTTGGGTATTTGTGGATATTTGCAGGGGATCTAGTTGGGCGGGGTAAAAAATCATAAAACCCTAATCATGGCTAATGAATCTGTAAACAAACCTCATGATCCTACGAAGGTGAGCTTTTCGCAGCTCAAGCAACAAGTCACAGATATAAACTACAATGTAAACCTCCTCATGGCATCCCTAAGCAATAAGCTTGGGATAATTGGAGAAGATGGGAGTTCAAATGTAGAGGACAAATTAGAAGGAGGATGGAGAGATTAGGAAGACACGGTGAACCAACCGAAGAAAGAACCCGTAAAGGATCAACCCAGTTTGAGTGTTGTGAATCAATCCATGTTTAAAATGGAAGCAAAATTTTATATCAAGTTGTATCATGGCAAGATCAACGATTTGAAGTTGAACCATTGGTTACAACAACTGGAATTTTATTTCAACGTCCATTATATTGAGGAAGGGAAAAAGATCTCAATCATGAGGCTGAAATTAAAGGGCCATGCAATAACTTGGCAGGAGAGCCATATGGAAACCTCGAGGTTGGAGGGAGAACCTCCAATGACTAAGTGGGAGGATTTCAAAACCATCATTAAGTCATAATTTTATCCCATTGGGTACGTGGAGGACCAGTGGATTTGGTGGCATTACTTTAGGCAAAAATTTGGCCAAAACGTGGAGGAGTACACCACAAAATTTAGAATTATGGCCATAATGTCGGGTATCTCTCCAAAGAAACGATATGTACTCAAGTATTTTGGGGTTTTGCACCTCCATTTGCGTGAGAAATTTATGTTGTTCAAGCCCAAATTGGTGGATAAGCCATGTGTACAGGCATAATACCCGAAGAAAATAGGCCTAAAGAGAGCACAATCAAGTGGATCGAAGCAAAAGGAGCAACAAGATGCTCCTAAGGAGGGGAAGAATAAGAAAAAAGGGGGAAAAGATAAAAAGACAACAACCACAATGCACGAATGCAAATATCCTAGCAATCACTACAACATTGATGGCCATACAAGGGATAAGTTTTAGAAGTTGCATCCAAATCTAAACCTGAAGAACAAGAAGAAAGATAATAAGTAGAAGAATCCCATGGCCACGGATTCGAGCAACCAAGTTGAAAGTAGCTTGGACATGGATGAGAAGATCGTCCGCATGTCAGTGCAGAAGGAGGTGAATCTGAGTAGCCTTCAACAATAGGAAGGGAAAGAAATGACCAAACTCTTCGATATAAAGATACAGGTCAAGAAGACAAAGATTGATGCTCTATTTGACTCAGGATCGTAGATGAATCTCATTAAATCAGAGCTAGTCAAGAAGTTGGGGCTGGAAATTCGTGATCATCCAAACCCATATCCATCGAGATGGGTAAATAAGGGTGGAAAGCTGAAGGTAATAAAACAATGCAAAATTATATTTTCTATCAGTGTTGATTTTTTTGATGAAGTAGATATAGATGTGGTTCCCCTTGATGTAGGTGGAGTCATGTTTGGGAGTCCATACATGTACACGCGAGATGCAATATTCATGAGGAGATCCAATCAGTATCGGCTCATCAATGATGGAAAATCGTTCATCATCAACGCACACAAAGGAAAGTATAAAATTTCACTGCTATGTGTCAATCTAACAAGGAGTCAATAAGAGGCAAGGCATCCCTAGAGGGGTGTACTAAGAAACATAAATAAAAATTGGTGGAGTTGTTATAGGCATATAGGGATGTGTTCCTAGAGTCTAAAGTGTTACCACCTAATAGAGAAGTGGAGCATGAGATCCAGCTATTGTCAGACTACCCATTTCCAAATATTGGTTGTACATGCAGTATGTTATAGAAGCAAGTTAGGTGAAGAAAAAACTATAACAGTTGCTGGAAGAGGGTGTCATTCGATTGATCACATAACCATCTGGGTCACCCATCATCATTGTGCCAAAAAAGGATGGGACTTGGCGAATGTGTATAGATTACAGGGAGTTGAACAAAATCACGCTTAAGAACAAATACCCCCTACCCAGGATAGATGATTTTTTGGATCAGTAGCAACAAGCAAAATACTTCACCAATCTAGACTTGAAGTCTGGATATCACCATGTTTGAGTTAAAGAAGAAGATACTTAGAAACAACTTTAAAACCAAGCAAGGTTTGTATGAGTGTTTACTCATGCCATTTGGCCTATGTAATGCACCAACTACATTTATGAGATTAATGAATGATGTAATGTGCCATTTTATAGATTCATTTGTCATTGTCTATTTAGATGATATACTGATATATAGTGCTACTTGGGAGGAGCATATGTCACATTTGACGCAGGTGCTGGAAAAATTGAAGTAGCGCCAACTCCTAGCAAATCTCAAGAAGTGTGAGTTTGTGAACCAATCTTTGGTGTATCTGGGGTATGTGATCAACGAAATAGAGCTAAAGATATATCCTTCCAAGATGGATGCCATCATGAAATGGTTGGTGCCTATTAATTTTTCTGAGGTCAGTAATTTCCTTGGGGAAGCACAGTACCTGAGGAAATTCAAAACCTTGTTTTCAGTGATAGCATCACTACTCCATGCCATAACAATAGGTGGCAAGAGTTTCCAGTGGGGAAAGGTTAGCAAAGGGATGTTGAAGAGCTAAAGAAGAAGATCAATCAAGCACCAGTTCTAGCATTATCAAACTTGAGTGTCCCTTTGAAATGGAAACAAATATGAGTGGGTATGTTATGGGAGTTGTCTTGATGCAGGGAGGAAGACTTGTATGCTACCATTTTGAAGTTTTCCATTGGGCAGTTATTAACTACCTTACCTATGACAAGGAGATTTATGCCATGGTGAAAGTTGTGAAGAAGTGGAAGCATTATCTTATAGGAAAGGAGGCAATAATCCACACAGATCATCAGTCTCTATAGTACTTGCGAGCCCAAAGTAAGCTACAGCAAACCAGGCATTACAAGTGGATGGATTTTTTTACGACAGTTTCATTTTGTGATCAAGTATAAGAAGGGAAACACCAACAAGTTTCCCGACATGCTTTCAATGCCACCCACATAGAAGATTAAAGCTTTGGGGACTCTTATGCACATGGAGCCATTCACCCATGATGCATATAGAGAGTCATATTTAGAGGGTGAGGACTTCAAGGAGGTGTATTAATAGTTGCAGAATCAAATCCATGTACACGCTGGTGACAACATCGTTGACTATCATCTCGAGGATGGATTACTATACATGTTAGATAAGTTATGCGTTCCTAAAGGTGAGAGATTGCATTTGATAAAAAAGGCTCACACCTCCAAGGTTAGGGAAATTTGGTGTAGGGAAGACCATGGCTAACTTGCAGAGGTATATGTATTGGCCCAAGATGCAAGATCATGTAGGTAGGTTCATAAGAGGATGCATGCTTTGTTGTACCAACAAGCCTAGCAACGAGAAACAGGGTCTATATCATCCCTAACTTGTACCCACTTGTCCTTGGGAAATAATTTCCATGGAATTTGTGGGAGGTTTACTAATAACCCAGAAGGGACATGACTACCTATTCGTGGTAGTTGACAAGTTCAATAAGATGTGCGTTATGATGCCCTGTAAAAAGACCATCAACGGACAAGAAGTAGAAAACTTGTCCTTTGGACAGGTTTGGGTACACTTTGGGATACTAAGGAGCATCATTTCAGACAGGGATACAAGATTTCTCATTGTATTCTAGACTACATTGTGGGAGAAGATGGACACAAAGTTGAAGATATCTACAACATTCCATCCACAAATAGATGGACAAACAAAAGTATTCAACAGGACTTTGGTGCAACTTCTGAGGAGATACAATCGGAAGCATTCAAAGACCTAGGATGAAAATATGTTATATATACAACATTCTTACAATAAAGCAGTCCACACTTTTAGAGGAAAGTCCCCATTTGAGACTTGTTTTGGATATTTTCCACCTTCACCTTTGGATATTGCATATGGTCATAAAGGAGGAGTGAAGGAAGATCTTATAAGAGATGCTTTGAGGGATGAAAAAATTATAGATAAGATTAGGCCGATCCATCTACAGGTACCAGGCACACTTCACAAGTCGCAGGAGATGTATAAGGCCAAGCATGATCAACACAAAATAGAGAAATCATTCAAGGTGGGAGAGAGAGAATGACTACAGTTAAACAAAGAGAGGCTACAAGGGTCTGGTAATAAAATTAAGGCTCTGAGGTATGGTCCCCTTGAGATACTGGAAAAGGTGGGTGATAATGCCTACCATCTCAGTTTGCCACCATATATGTACATTTACGCCATTATGAATGTGAAGAATTTAAACTCTATGAGCCTTGCATGCTAGATCAGGAAGAGGAACAAGTCCTACCTTTTGTGGAGGATCTAACACTAAATACTCATGTAGAGTTGACAGAAGATATAGTTTTGGAGAAGAGTTCTAGAACTACAAGATAGGGGCAACATGACCTTTGGCAGATTGGGTTGAAGGGACAACTCCAGGCAAAACTAATAGTACATTAGAGAGAAGGTGGAGGAAATATTTCCTCACCTCATTTAGTAGAATCTTTTGGGGACCAAAAGCCTCCCAAAATGGGGAGGTGTGATCCAAATTGGATCACTATATTGTTTTTCATCCATATCGATGCATTCAGAGTCAAAAAAGTGGAGTAATCTCATAGGACCATTTTTACCAGCAAGACCTAGTTTGGAGAAAACAAGGTTCGAAACCTTTTGGGAGTGTTTTGAGGCATTGAATGACGTTTTTTGGGGTAAAAATTTCCCTCTTTAATGTAGTACCATTTCATGTTGTTTTACACAAAAACATATTTCCAACTGCACAAGAAGCATGTCAATCGGAGTTCGTATGCAAAATTTATGCCACTCAAAATTTGACCTTCTTGTTTTCACACCTATAATTGGGGAAGATGTCGCGCCAACCACATTATTCATGGAAAATGGGCTAGCCACATGTTTGTGATGTAAAAGACTCTAGAATATTCTATATTGTAATTCTATTTAAGTGTTGATGTAGTCAAAGTTAACCGCTAGTAGGCTATTAGGTTATATTATAACCGTGCCACTAGGAGGAAGAGTCATCCATTCTTTCGAGATCATTTTGTTCCATAGCTGAGCAAAGATAGTGAGAGGTAGGAGGTAGGGCACACACAAAGGATATGTGCACTGTAGCAGCCCACGGGCCACATGCATTACTTCTTTGTACCTACAACCATATTTTCCAAACAGAGAAAGAGAGCGAAGCGACCTCACCTTCCAGCTAGGGTTTCTCTTGAAATGGTTTCCTATAACATATTTTGTGTCTTATGTGTGTGTGTGAACTTATTTATTTGTTCTCTACTTTTCTGCATAATTTCTATTCGCGTGCATGCACTAATTACAATTAAATCTACAGATCTTAAAGTTTAATAAAACTATAATAGTGTAGAATCTGATATAATATAGTATTATCAATTCTGTTGTGATAAACTGTTGAGTGAAATATCCACGAGAGTTTACAGATCATCGACCAAGCGCTTAGAAAAGGCTCAATCGAGCCATTGATCTTTCCACCCAAACGCACCCTCTTTTGCCAAAAAGTGTAACCCTACACCATGCTTTTGCTCTATTGCCCTATGTTTCTTATTACCCTATGTTAGGAATGTTTCCTATTATCCTATGTTTTTTTTTACAGTTTATTTGATATATTTTACCCTATTTTTTAAGTTTTTTTTAATATTACCCAAGTTTTCTATTACCCTATGTATCCTAGTATCATATGTTTTGAGGATTTATTTGACTTTTTTGCTTTATATGTTTCCTATTTCCCCATGTTTTAAGTTTTCATTGATCTCTTTTACCACATGCTTTACATTTGAGACTTATTTGGCTTGTTCTCTCATCTAATACTTTATCTTATTACCCTATGTTTTAGGCTTTATCCTAAGTTTGAGGGCTTATTTGGCTTATTCTCTACCTTATTACTCTATCATATTAACCTATGTTTTATTACTATATCAATTACGCTAATTACTCTATTGCTTATTCTCTATCCTATTACACCTTATATTTTATTACTCTATCCACTATCCTATGGGTTATGATTTTATTATAGGGTAATGGGTTTATTTGAACTATTTTATTGTATGCTTTAAGTTTGAGGCTTATTGAACCTATTCTCTACCTTATTACTCTATCTTATTACATTATGTTTTATCCTAAATTTGAAGACTTATTTGGCCTATTCTCTACTTTATTACTCTATTTTATTATCCTATGTTTTATGACTCTACAATCACCCTAATTACTCATCCGTATTCTCTACCTTATTATTCTATCATATTACCATATCATATTATACCTTATATTTACTCTTTCCATATCCATTATGCTATGGGTTACCTTATCCTCTTACACCTTATATTTTATTACTTTTTCCATATCCATTACCCTATTATGGATTATGGGTTTATTTGAATTTTTTTTACTTATGCTTTATCCCATTACACCTTATATTTTATTACTCTTTCCATATCCATTACCCTATGGATTGTAGGTTTATTTAATCTCTTTTACCTTATGCTTTAAGTTTGAAACTTATTTAACTTATTCTATTATACCCTATATTGTATACTCTATCCATTACCTTATGCATTATTACCCTATATTTACACCAAAAATGTTCCCCTTTAAAACTCTTCACTATCCACTTTCTTCTCCACTTTTTTTTCCACCGTCCATTTGTGAAAACAACTGTCATTACATGCACTGTCCGTTTGTGAGAACAACTATCATTATAGAAAATGAGGCACGTAGAACGTTGGGTGTGACAGGAGGGGCATTATCGTGTGTTTCATCTTCTTCTTTATCTTCACGGTTGGAGAATTATTAACATAATGAATTATTGTTGATCGCTCTTTTCCACTGATGCTCATGCTCTTGGCAGTCAGTGACGAAGCCTTCATGAAATACATATTCCCCCAGTCCATGGATTCTTGGGTATCACACAGTGAAGGGCCTCTTCTCGTCTCCGGATTTTGTCAGGTTCCCCGTAGGGAAGAAGCTACATACAATTTGAAGCTTCCACTTCCTCGCCGTAACCATCGCTCCAAGAATGCGTGAATATTCCACAACATTGGGAATTCAGGTGGAGGGAGTAGAAATCAACCACTCTAACATGTTCAACGACGGTCAGTTCTTGGCCATTCTTGGCATCGACACTTTATTTAAGGTGGAGGAAGAAGAAGTTTCAGTTTCTTTGAAGGCACGATAGCAGCAAGAGCAACAATTGGGGATGAGGAGAATGACATATATGTTCGAAGAAATGAGGATGAAGAGAATGACATATATGTTCGAAGAAGCGATGATAGAGCTAATATACAGAGGGTACAACGCTCTTGACACTGGCCTGCGTCTTTCTCCGTCCATTCTTGGTCGGGACAACATCATCGTGTTCGCGCCAAACGATAACTCCATTTTCTTGAAGGCGAGCCAAGACAACTTCAATCTTCTCGGCTACCACGTGCTTCCCAATTGATGCGTGCTCTATGCCGATCTGGCCATCTGCCCACGGCCACCACATTGAAGACGCTCATGGCCGGAGATCCTTCATTGTCGTTGCTGGTGACTACCAACTTCTCTACTTCTTTTCCACTTTTCCAAGACAGTAGGCACATTACTGTGGGGTTTGTCATGCTATTCTGTCTAAAATTACACATGGGGGCATTAGCACTAGCTATTAACAAGTGTTATAATCACAATGGAGGAGTGGTTATAGCCAAGCTTGGCCGTAACTTCACATGAGGCACATAAATTGGCTTGATGCCCCCGAAGTTGGCACATAATTCCACTTCCAAAAGCAAACGGGCTGTAATTAATTCACGCATAGCGGCCAGTACTCCCAGAGTTATTCCGAGCACCACAGATCTTTTGCCTCCTAGAAATTTGACGTGAAGCCTTGGTAAATTAACAGTCTTTTCTCAGAAAATGAACAAAATCACTGCATCACTTATGATTGAAACCTATATATGAAAGAAGATACCAGATACCGGATATAGCAATTGGCGGTGACGGCGGCGATGGGAGAAAGAGTGGTGGGAGCTGCAACTGTTGGAACAACTGTGGCAGGGCCGGCTGTGTTTGAAATAATAATCCCAACTACTATCTTAAACACACTCACAACCATCATGTGTAGTGGTTGCGAAAGAAGATACCAGATACCGGATATAGCAATTGGCGGTGACGGCGGCGATGGGAGAAAGAGTGGTGGGAGCTGCAACTGTTGGAACAACTGTGGCAGGGCCGGCGGTGTTTGAAATAATAATCCCAACTACTACCTTAAACACACTCACAACCCTCATGTGTAGTGGTTATGTGTAGTGTTTGCGATACCATCATGTGTAGTGGTTATGTGTAGTGGTTGCGATACCATCATGTGGAACAACTGTGGCAGGGCCGGCGGTGTTTGAAATAATAATCCCAACTACTACCTTAAACACACTCACAACCATCATGTGTAGTGGTTATGTGTAGTGTTTGCGTTACCATCATGTGTAGTGGTTATGTGTAGTGGTTGCGATACCAACATGTGTAGTGTTTGTAGGCAAAATGACAGAATTCAGAACAGAAGTTCAGAGTGGATCATTCCACAACACATCATAAAGGTTAAGGTTAAAGCATTGGAGTAGTTTACTTAGGCGGTAGAATGGCTCGGAAAAAGCATTGGAGTAGTTTAATTAGGCGGTAGAATGGCTCGTTTTTCGTCACCGGCGGGAAAATCGTCCGGCTCTGGCCACCGGCAACCCCTCCGCCCTCCGCCACCCTTCCCTAGCTCCGCCACCCTCTTTCTCCGCCACCCTCCCCTGGCAATCCTGATATTCCCTGACAGAAGATCCGATCGGGGCTGGCAATCGTGACATCCCCTGACAGATCGAACAGATCGGGTCCGAGCTGGAGAGTTATTGCCATTGGAAATTTCACCGAATCCTGACATTCCCTGACAGAAGATCCGATCGGGGCTGGCAATGCTGACATCCCCTGACAGATCGGACAGATCGGGTCCGAGCTGGAGAGTTATTGCCATTGGAAATTCGAAATGAGGAATTGCGATCCCGCGGGCTGCTCACTCACCTTCCTCCTCGACTCGGCGCCTCCCGCTCTGCAATTCCTAAACTCTGCAGCTCGCCACCCCGGTACAATTCGGACGAACCTCCGACTCTGTTAATTGAAATTCCCTTCAATGCGAAATCGAAATTCCCTGATATGTAAAATCATCAGGTTCTGGTTGCTGTTATTTTCATTGTAAAACCCTTGAGGACACCGAGTATCCTCAACAATTAAATTGACAGATAGATTTTGGGAGCTGACGTGCAGACAAGTGGACTTGACACTGGAACAATCGCCATGGTTTACATGACAAGAAACCCCCTGTTTTGAAGAGCCCGCGTTTTGTTGCTGTTATTTTCATTGTAAAACCCTTGAGGACACCGAGTATCCTCAACAATTAAATTGACAGAGAAATTTTCGGAGCTGACGTGCAGACAAGTGGACTTGACACTGGAACAATCGCCATGGTTTACATGACAAGAAACCCCCTGTTTTGAAGAGCCCGCGTTTTGTTGCTGTTATTTTCATTGTAAAACCCTTGAGGACACTGAGTATCCTCAACAATTAAATTGACAGAGAAATTTTGGGAGCTGACGTGCAGACAAGTGGACTTGACACTGGAACAATCGCCATGGTTTACATGACAATAAACCCCCTGTTTTGAAGAGCCCGCGTTTCACTGAACAAAACGCGTACGCTGACTACTTATGCATACATGACCATAAGTATATGCTGCATATCAATGCGAAGGGGTGAAAATGTTGAGAAGGGAAAACACAAGTAATGCATTTGAATTGACGGACGTAAAAAATTTGACCCGCCTCCACCATTAGCATTTAACCAGGAATCAATATCAACATATTTTGCCGAGTTAAAGATATGGCGGGACCTGACAAAATTAACAAAAACTAAAAGTTAAACTATTTTTAACTTTAAAAGAACATCCATGAGTTTAACTTTAAATGATTCAGATTAGACTATTTTTGTAAGATTGGAAGATGCCTTTTTTTAAATAGTGGACCCAGAAAATTATCCTTTCCCATGTAATTGTAGTGGCTATGGGTGGGTCGCTGGTACTAAGCCATCTCAAAATACTTTAATTTTGGCCAACAATGATCACAAGGATATGGATAGTACACAAACAAATATAATTAACATTATTCAACAAGATGAACCAAACCCAAACGCCTGAAGTCTAAACAATAGCCACAACCAGAAAATCCTATGCAAGGGAGGAGCATGCCCACCGGGATTTGAACCTGGATCTTCATCACAACAACTGCTCCATTCGAGCACTAAACTACAGCCCGATGGACTATAATTCAGGTTCAACTATTGCATTAGCTTTCCCTGTTTAATTTTGCTTATACTTTATAAGCAATATTGAATAATGTGTATGAGGCTTATTGTTTATCTGGCTAAGATATTCCAAGTTTGTACTACCAGGGATAACCTTGGTAAGTGCACTTATTACCAAAATAAGAGAGTCATGCTTCCTAATTGTCTTGGGCAATTCTGTCACAAAGCCCGCAGAGATTTCTTCCATTTCAAATTAGCCTTTGGTGAGACCTTTTTGTAAGTTCTAGATATGATTGTTTGTTTGATAGTGGGTTGTCCTATTTGTATCCCAATGATCGCTTTTATATCAACCCTATCTAGTAGAGGATGGACCTTGCATGCAGAGATATAAATCAATCTGGATATGATCAACCCATCCTTATTCTTCATCAACAATCCTTATTCTTCATCAACAAATTTCCAGAAGTTAAAACGTAAACATGGGGGGAACTCAAGGTTTCCTTATTTTGGTTTGTTACCAAACACAAGGGGAAATTTCTTATGATTTATGAGTTGATTGTATAGCCGCATTGGCTCTTTGCTTATACTTGGCATTATATCTTCCTACCATTAAATTAGGTATTAGGAATAAGTTTGATGTTTGCAAGCATTAGGTTTCATTTATGCTACATTCCTTGTGGCATCCTGGCTTTTGCCTTATCTTCAGAGGCTCTTGAGAATGAGAAGCTAGATATGAGGTTTCTTAAGTATTTTGGTAATAAATTTGAATTGGATTTTGTTCTTGGGGTGACAGGAAATGTGAATGATTGGACCCATCATGTCACCTATTCTAGCCTTTTTCCTTTGTAGGTACATCATGCATATCAACAACCATTAGAGTTTCTGGAGTTTTCTTGCACCCTATGAGAGTGTACAGTCCCCATACGAAGCCTAGTTGTTATCACCTAAAAATGAATGTTTCATTATGCATTTTCAGAGGCATCCTTTTCTCAGTAATTCAATTATAAGAATGTGAATCCATTGGCATGAGCGTTGTCTTGAAGGCCATTTACCTTGTCTCTCTTTGCCCGAGGACTACCTTGTTCATCTAGCTTGACTAGATGAAGGTACAAATCATGGATATGAGAGTTATGGTTCTTTGGGGAAGTTCTAGTTTATTTTTTTGATATCACCTGTTCGGAGGATATTCTGCATATTTTGGTGTATAAATCACTATTGGAGGTATTTCTCACCACCAAGGTATCTTCTCACATCGTCTCAGGCATATTCTACATATTTGGAGGCACAATGTGGACCTTGGTTACATGCGTAAGCCAAGAGTGGCTAAGTAGTGAGGAGTTCCCTTCATCCAAGGAAGATTTGGTGATCCTCATCATCATCTTGGGGACCTTCATGGAGTCAGGGTGAAGGGAACATTCATATGGTAAATGTTCAACTTAGTTCCCTTCATGCTGCTCTGACTCCATAACCCAAAGGATAAGGCACTTGTCCTCTCAGTTCCACCATTTTCACATTCTAAAATCCTAAAACAATCCACTTCACTAATATGATTTTTGGATCCACATTCAAGGATAGATTAGTGATTTTATCTTAAGGGATTCCCCCTTGTGCTGGAAAAGAACCAGCCTAAAGTGAGGAGGATGACTATTGAAGTGACAGTGGGTGATGTTCTCAAACTCTCCTTGAGTTTGTACTTGATGATTAGACTTTGAACATCTTTGAAGTGCATCATTTGTAGGTAACCCCTCCTAAACCTTAATAGTAAATACGTACTCCAATTTTAATTTTTTTGGTTTTAAAAATTAAATCAAACACAAATTTTAGTCTAAGAAACAAACCAGATCTCCATGTTTTCTTCTTTTTTCTTTTGTTTATTTTCATCAGGTTTTTTAGCAACGAAGATTTATGACTAAGCAATATTATTTTTATTTGTGGAGTAAAAGTTCTCTTTTAGATAAGGCCACCAATATGGTGTCTGCAGTTGCATACATCAAAATTGTAGATTTACCTGTCCCATTAGGTCCAATTGCTTTTTCATAACACAATTTATTCCTGGATTATCTCTACAATTTAAGCTATATTGTTCTTGGTATGACTTCTGGGTCACAAGCATTTATACTTCTTCATAAAAACTTCCAAAAATTAACTAGTATTTCCAGTTATTGAAGCAAAAGTAACAGAAACTTTTGCTCCTAAGCAATACTCTCTTGAAGGAACTTGCTCTTTGACAAGTGAGTGGGTGAACAACTTTTGCAAACCCTTCCACGTGAGTTCACAGAGAGCTATAAACATTTTCAGCGTCGAAACTGCTCATATGTTGGCTATGTCTCCTCGTATCTGGTGTATGTTATAACTTCCTTTTCCTTTGTCCACAACAAGGCACTACAGCTGATTGTTGATGTTAAAATAAACATTCCTCATGCTTGCCTGCAGTTCATCATTATTTTGGTTTGTTGATTCTGCATAGTCCTTAACCAGTTTACCATGGACTGCCAATTTCAGTGTGATATTTTGAAAGACAGCATTGACTCAGTGAAGTTACTCTCTGTTCAATTCCAGGCCACTGTCAGCTTCATCCTTGCATTCTCCACTAATCGTGTCCCTGCGTCTCCCCACATTATACAATTCTATTCTTGAAGTTGTTCTAAGGAGATGTATAAGTTGGCTTCTGCATCGGACCTGTTTTGGTGCCAAGAAGTAAGATCTATTGTTTTTCAGGTGATCATACCTCTTCAAAGGTAAGAAGGATTGGGACAGGTAAGGCACCACCCATCCTGGCTGTTGGGTTAGCTATTTTGTTGGTTCTTCTCCTGGTGTGGTTGAAGATTATATTCATTCAAATTCTGGGTGGTTTAATCCAGCCCTTCTTGCTCCTAATAACCATTAACTACTCAAAGCATCACCCTTAAGGATGTCAATTAGTAGTTTTGAGTCCCATTTACTTCAATAGATTGGATTCCATATCTGACACAACTATAAAGTTTATTCATTCTGTAAGAGCTTCATTTTCAGCCTTATGGCAGCTCTGCCAATGAATCTGCAAAACATATAAAAGATTTATCTTCTTTCTCGGAGGACTCGGCCACCAATAGAAGGCTTCCACTGGTCGCTGTGTCAAAATTTAATTTTTACCACTCATCCTTGGTTGGCGTCCACATAACATTTAGGGGTCCCTTATTGTCTATCCTTTAGTGAGAGGAGTATGATTTCCTGATTGTTGGACCTTCCAAGCCTTCAAAAATCTCAATTCTTGAGATGTTTGGTTGCCCTAGTCTTCTCTTCTATTTGGGATTTGATATCTTCTTTGATTGTCTGTAAGTCCCTGCCCAATTATTTCCAGCATTGATTAGCTCTTGATAAAAAAATGGTTTCTTGCTTTCCAGAGATCCCAAATGATGAATCCTGGACTTGAATTCCATATTCTCTTAATGATACTTGAGGTCCATTTTGACTTTGGCCATTTCGTTTATGCTACTGATATTTCTAGGGAAGGAAGTGGTGGGTTATTGAATTGCATAAGGCATGATGTTCATGCTTCCTTGGCAGCTGGACAGTTGATTTAATATAACACAACATATTTTTGTAGCATTGGGTGTATGTATATACACAATATGCATGCACACACATACACAGCCCTTTCCTGGTTTCCTGAAACTTTGAAAGTGGCATTTCCAATACACATTTCAAAAACCATACCCATTTTTTTTTGTTTCAGGTAACTTATCACTATAGCCTATGAATTTTAAATGCTCTTCTAAAGAGTTATCAAGCACCTGTTCTTGACTATCTACTTTGGGTGATACCTAATACTCGATATGGTAGTAATGTTTTGAATTTCTCTCAGCTATTTCATATTCTTGCCACACAGTTTTCATGCGGTATCCATGCCATGGAATGATTTCCTTCAACTGATGCAGGTTTTCTATAGGACAATAATACAGGATGTGATTGATTATCATCAACAGTGACATAAATGGAGTCCTTTTTATTATATCAGTAATATGTCCTCCCATGATTGCCTCTGGTATAGGTAAGGAACGCAGTAGGCCAGAGGTTATCAAGTCTCTCTCTTTTTTGTTTTTTCTTAAATAATTGTTTTGTGAAACAAACCATTAATATCTTTACTGAATCTTTTCCAGGATGAAAATATTGAGTCAGCATTAGCTTAGCCTTGAACAAACCCATATGTCCATCTGCTACTTATGAACTTAAATTCAAATCCTATTACCTCATCAACTCTATAACTCTATTGTACCAATAGATGATATTTTCCATCATTTTCCAATGAGATATGCTAGCTGCATTAATGAGCTCAATAATCCATGCATTTGTTGTAGGCACATGTTGTACACATTGTTGGAAAACTTCAAATTTTGTTAGTGATGTGTCTACCACTAAACTGTGCTTTCCCATGAAGGAAATTTCAAACTATTATATGCTTGCACTTGTCTGACCTATTTCTGATGTACAGGGGACTGATACTAATGTTTCAAGAGATATTGGACACAGATATCATCTCCATATGTATCAAGCATTATTAATAGCCAGAATTTCGTATTGTGGATCCCTGCCATTCCCCCGAATGCTCTCTTTTATTGCATGGAGTATAGAAGTTAAAAAGGTTTTGTAATAAACAGGGCCACTTCTTCGCCTTGAGAACAATTTCAACTTGAACTCTAACTTGTTGCTTTTTCTCTATTTATCTATTTTCCTTTTTTGAAAATGCTGCATATAGTATACTAAAAGTCAGATACATCTACATCGAGATCATTACATCCAAGGGCCAAAGAGCAGCCAGACAAGAGTCCCCTATGCCTACATAAGCAAAGAGTGCTACCATATTTGTTGTGTCCATGATTTGAAGATTGTTTACATCTTCTCTAAACATGGCAATCCCAGTGGAAAGTTGGATAGCTGAGTCTGATCTAAATAGAACAACTTCTTCGAAAGTGAATGAAGTACGTAGCTCATGAAAAATTGATTAACAGTGTCATTTATGCCTGTTAGATGGATTAGATCCAAGATAGGTTGTCTTGCCTGATCAATCATCCATTTGTTTCCAAATCCATCACCTTTCCAATGTAGAGGGAGAACACATTTGCTTTCTTGCTTCCAGGAGTTGGTAACTTTTCTTCCCCCCCTTGAATTTTCCTGAGAAGGTCTTGGTTTCTTGGAATTCAATCATTGCAGGATATGCAAACACTGGGTATGGGGAGAAGGCACTTGGTTATTTTTTCCGAATGTTGAGGGCAAGGATGAGGCCGGACCGGAGCAACTTTCGCTAGTGCTCTTGGTGTTTGTGTTGGTATTGAAGATTTCATTGCCTTTTCTTTCTTCTAACACATCTCTTTTACCACGGGTAGTGGAATGTGAGTGCAATGATTGCCTACTATGAATTTCACATATATTATGGCAGCACCAAGAATCTTTGAGGACAGACTACTAGTAGAGTTGTGATGTAAATGTACATTGTAGAAAGCCCTTTCATTCAAGTCTAGTCCTGCTTAGAAAATGGTCACCCTAAAAAAACATGGCCATCATTCATTGGATTGCATCTGTTCATGTTGTCAAAGGAATATTTCCTTTAAGGAATGCCTTGTCGAAAGTGAATGAGGCAAGAAGCAACATCCTAAAGGAAATGCTTGCAGCCCAAATTTTTTGCATCCTTTTGTGCTATTTATTTTTGTCATTATTGAGTGATTGATATTTTAGACCTGAAAAAAAGCATAAAAGAGGTTTTATATTTATATATATGTTGGATAACTTGCTAAGATTGAAATTTTGGTTTTGATGTCCTTGCATATTGTTTGACCAGATCAGTTCAAAATGGGCAAGCGAAAGAAATGGCAATATATCATGGATCTTGAGGTGCAAGACTTCAAAGGCAAAATGACGTTCTCTAGTAAAGACTTGGTTTGGACGGAAATAAATAGAAAAAACAATGGTATTGATCGAGTTGTTGTAATCCCGTTACGACGAGTTGCTGACTTTATCAGAAGGCTCTAGGTACATTGAGAACATGGGTCCCTGCAAAATTTGAGGAAAGTTTGAGCCTTCATCAGTGCAATATCAAAAATATGAGTGCTTGATGAGCACCGAGGAATGTTTGAGCCCTCATCAATGCAAAAGTAAAAGATCAATTATATGCCACTACTCTCCTGAAGTTTCATGAAATTTTGAACTTTGACATGGAATGTCGAGTTAATTCACATGGCTCTGTAATTGTTCAACAAATTGAATTGTTGGTTCTTTTTACTGCAATGTTTCTGTATTTTCTCACGTACTTGGTCTAATACTGCAGACTAAGCTGTAACAATGTTGTATACACACCACAATTTGGGAATGAATTAGTGTTTTGGACATCAATCTAAATTTTTCTTCAAATATATTCTCAAATGTTAGATCTGTTATATGATCAAAACAAATCTAATTTTATTTACGGTGTTCATATTTAAGAAAAAAGATCTTGGGTTCATAGCATCTTGACGTGCAGTTTTCTGAACCTGTTGCTTTTGAACCAAGTCAACCTGAAACATGCATTCTTAGTTATTCTAATGCTTCAATTATGAACTCTGTTACCAACTGCACAACCAACTTTTCCATGAGTTCTAAAAACATGAAGCAAACAAGACACAAATCAAACCCCTTTTTTGGAATTGAAGCCTGATTTGGTATTTTTGAAGAATATTACAAACTTGCCCATGCCCAGGTCTGATACCACTTGAAATCTTGGTATTGCATATTCAAGTGTCAATGTTTGATACATTGGATGCTTTCCATCATGGATATGCGTATCATATCTTTGTTTAGATGGACATAATGAATCACTTCTAGAGGCTATAGTTTCTTTTTTCTCCTTGTACACAAATAAACCCTTACATCCATACCAACCAATACATTATGCATCCTGTCCATACTCTATAACCTTCAATGCTTACATAAATACAAGTTTGTAGTTTTATAAAGTACACAAATAAAAAATATATCCATACCAACCAACACATTTTGTCTCCTTTACATAAGAAATCATGGTGCTGTCCATGCTTTTGATGCCTTCCTCCTGTCATTTGTGTTGTAGATGATCCATCCTCTTGTCAATTAATGACTTGAACCACTAACTTGACACTGCTTCATTGTGCACTATGACATTTTTATCTAACTTCTTCGGAAAATGAGGAACTAATGTGATTCATCTTAATGCAAAAATTTATAAGATTCGACAAACCCCTGTTCAGCATTGAAATTGATGATAGCATTCCATGTTATTAATTACCAATGTGTCTAATATTTTGACCCACATCTATGTAGATTTTTATCATAAAAACTTTATAGTCATGATTATTTAGGGATTGAATTAAGACCAGACCTTAAATGGAAGATAACACTCATCTTTTGCATGAATGTTGAACATTCCGAAGTGCTACTCATGGGCAATTTTCTTTCCATAGGTAGGCATTTGATGTGAAAAAAACATTCCCTTAGTGAGTAATGAATTGACATTGATTAAATTGACTCGCTAGTTTACTTTCTTGTAGAGATATCACAAATTTGGTAATAATGTAAGACATGAATTAACCAAGTTAAACAACAAGGAATACAAATGTTGGTCAATTTATTGGTTTAAATCCTACACACTTAATTACCAATTTCGGGGTGTAGACTTGCAGGATACAAGCACTGTATATGCAGAGTTTAGGGCATTAGTGGCTTTCTAACTTATGCTACAAACCAATGACAAAAAACAATTTGAGAACAAATGCGACAAACACTTGTTCACTGGACATGAACTCAAAGAAACAATTTTGTCAGGGATGGTGTTTCACTCAGCGTTAATTATGAGTGTTGCTATCTCATTTACAAATGGAGCCCCTAGTTCAAATTTTCAACAAGGCTTAGCAAACTATAGTTATTATAAAAAAAAAGGAACATTTGTTCAAAGGATTTAAATCCAAAGAATAGTTGTTCATTGTAAACAAGTAATTGTAGATGCAAGGGATAAGATATTATACTGTTTGAACTTTGCAATGATTTCCAATTGCAAGGCAACACAGAAATGTCAAAAGCTTAGACGTATCATGAAAATTGACAGATGTCTCATTAATGAATTTGATTCTATTAATTATCTGGTCCTGAGAAATTATTTTTTCCTCCAAATTTGCTAAAATGCTCAATGCACGTCATAGAGTGTACTATCGTTTACCTCAAACGAGGACTTAAAACACAAACAAGAGCAATTTAATTTGAAATAACAATATTTCACCAAAAATTGTTATAGAAGATATTGTTATGCTTTATACAAAATGCAATTCTAATATCTTGCATTTTCCATCTTCATTGGGAAGCCCAATATATATACATAGTCAAACTAATCTTTTAGAAGTTGTACATAAAATGATATTAGAATTGCTGATCACCATAGGAAGTTGAAAATTAGGATGGCACAAACAATGGAGTCATTTCATGTTCAGATCAGTGTTAATCTTCACAATGCAGCTGCCGCAACGCTTACTTCAGTCAGTGTATGGCATGACTCATGTTATCAGTCACTCTTGAAATGTCAAAGTATTTTGGGCCATAAGATCAGTAATTAATGAGCACTGTCGGTCAGTAACAGTCAGCATGTTTTTCAAAATGTTGTACACAAGCTGCTTTTTAGATTAGATGAACACTACTGTGGAACAGGATATGTAGTGGTACACAATCTGCTCCTTTTGGGTTCCGATAATCTTATCCTGGAGATAGTAGATGCAAGAGCATCTACAAGGTCATATTTCGCTGCTGCTTGGATATCATACTCTGGTTGCTTTAGACGTGAGAGAAAATCCCCAGATAACACTCATCTTTTGCATGAATGTTGAACATTCCGAAATGCTACTCATGGGAAATTTTCTTTCCATAGGTAGGCATTTGATGTGAAAAAAGCATTCCCTTAGTGAGCAATGAATTGACAACAAATGCGACAAACACTTGTTCACTAGACATGAACTCAAAGAAACAATTTTGTCAGGGATGGTGTTTCACTCAGCGTTAATTATGAGTGTTTCTATCTCTTTTACAAATGGAGCCCCTAGTTCAAATTTTCAACGAGGCCTAGCAAACTATAGTTATTATAAAAAAAAGGAACATTTGTTCAAAGGATTTAAATCCAAAGAATGGTTGTTCATTGTAAACAAGTAATTGTAGATGCAAGGGATAAGATATTAAACTGTTTGAACTTTGCAATGATTTCCAATTGCAAGGCAACACAGAAATGTCAAAAGCTTATATGTATCATGAAAATTGACATATGTCTCATTAATGACTTTGATTCTATTAATTATCTGGTCCTGAGCAATTCTTTTTTCCTCCAAATTTGCTAAAATGCTCAATGCACGTCATAGAGTGTACTATCGTTTACCTCAAACGAGGACTTAAAACACAAACAAGAGCAATTTAGTTTGAAATAGCAGTGTTTCACCAAAAATTGTTATAGAAGATATTGTTATGCTTTATACAAAATGCAATTCTAATATCTTGCATATTCCATCTTCATTGGGAAGCCCAATATTTACAGATAGTCAAACTAATGTTTTAGAAGTTGTACAAATGATATTAGAATTGTTGATCACCATAGAAAGTTGCAAATTAGGCTGGCACAAACAATGGAGTCATTTCATGTTCAGATCAGTTTTAATCTTCAAAATGCAGCTGCTACAACGCTTACTTCAGTCAGTGTATGGCATGGCTCATGTTATCAGTCACTCTTGAAATGTCAAAGTATTTTGGGCCGTAAAATCAGTAATTAATGAGCACTGCTGGTCAGTAACAGTGAGCATGTTTTTCAAAATGTTGTACACAAGCTGCTTTTTAGATTAGATGAACACTGCTGTGGAACAGGATATGTAGTGGTACACAATCTGCTTCTTGGGTTCCGATAATCTTATCTTGGAGATCGCAGATGCAAGAGCATCTACAAGGTCATATTTCCCTGCTGCTTGGATATCATACTCTAGTTGCTTTGGACGTGAGAGAAAATCCCCAGACAAAGATTCATCTTCTCCATGCTCTGTCAGAATTGAATTTATGAACTGTGCTCTCCTCTCCCTTGTACATGGAGATAGTGAAGGCAGGGATTCTGACCATTCATCCTTGACAGGATAGGTATGTTTTTTCCTTTTTGAACTGCTTGATCGCACCTTTATATTAGATTCTGTGTAAAAGATGATCCAAGGGTGGCCTGCAGCAACGACAAAAGATATGATCATAAAATTCATATGTGCATAATTGCATCTTAGCAAAAAATACAAGACACCGCATACAAAATATGTAATTCTTGGTAGTACAATAGTTTTACTTACTCAAAACTTCTTTTGGAGAAAGTCTCTTTCGAGCATCCCTGGAAAGCATCCTTGATAACAAATCCTTTGCTAGTCCTGAGATAGACTGCCATTTTTCAGAATGAAAATCCAATTGGACTTGTTTTATTGCCTCAAATATGGCTTCAACAGATTCCCCACGAAATGGTAATACACCTATCAACAGTGCATGCAGGAGGACACTAGTAGCCCACACATCAACCTTTTGCAGAATAGGTCCCTGCCAAAACTTTAGGAGCAACATACGCAGGGCTTCCCACAACACCTGATAAGTTTTGTCCTGTTAGAATAAATACAAGTGATGTTAATGAACTATAAGTCAACATAAATCCATGGTTATTTAATAATGATAATAATACCCTTGTTTGGATGTCATAAAATTATGTGTTTACTAAAATGAGAGACAGGGTTGATTACAATGAAGCTCAGAAATAAATACCTTTTGCAACCCGCATGGACAAGCCAAAATCAACTAGCTTCAGTTGTCCTGTACTAGTTCGAAGAATATTCTCAGGCTTTATATCTCGATGGATGACGCCCATCTCATGGCAGTACTTAATGACCATTATTAATTCTTTGATCAATTTAGCAGGCTAGTGCTCAGCGTAGCATCCATTCCTAGACATCTCATCGATCAGGCGTCCACCAGAGCATAATTCCATCACAAGATGCAAAGATTCTGCATCTTCATACACGGCTTGGAGTGTGACAACACTGGGATGGCCTGAAAGACGCTGCATAATCTCAACTTCCTTATGCACGTTTTCTTCAATCTTTTTGGGCAGAGTTTTGCAGGCCAACTCTTCTCCAGTAGCCTTGCTCTTGCATATTCTTACCAGACCAAATTTTCCTCGTCCCAATTCTAGGCCTAAAGAATAATCAGTTTCAAGCTTCCGCTTCCTACCAGTCCGAGTAGCATGATCACTGCAGCCAACCTTTCTCTTTAACCCTCGTCCTGGTCAATTAGGTAAACAACCCTTTCTTGGAGGAGGAGCAGTGGCAGCTGCTGTAGGATGCAAATGTCGGGAACCCAATTCTTCGTCCCTCATCTTTTCTTTCCTCCGCTTCCTCTGCTATTGGAAAGAAAGGTGTGTGGCCAATGATGTGGAAGATGCACCATCATCACATAGACGAGCTCTCTGTTCCAAAATGGAAAGATCTATCGCTGCTCCTTTTCGCTTCCTTCTTAATGAATCCATAGCCAAGGTCTCTGGGGTTTCTCGACCACAGAGGACGCGAAGAATGACTATTTGTCAAATAGGAGCTAGGGAAAACAAATCGATCTGCGGACACAAGAAAAAGCCAGTAAATAAAACAAGAACAACCACTCATACGATCTGAAATGCTTCTTCAAAACAAAAAGCACGAGAAAACAGAGAATCAAAACTGCTTACGTTGTGTCAATATATGACAAGCTCATGATACCCTCCCATTTTCTTCATAATGCGTAGTCATTTCTACACTAACGAATACCCTATTTTCTAATTCACGAAATACATCAAATACCCTTCTCAATATTCCACCGAAATTAATCCAGAAGAATTATAGCGCCCTCTTTTCAAATCCCATCCCCAACATTATACATCCTACTACCGCAAATATGCCCCAACCCTCCTTTCCACACAGAGACGCGAGAAAAAGAAAACCCTGAGCCCCAAAATTTAGGAATCGTTACATACCTCTAGCATTCTCTACTAATCGCCTCAACTCCCGCTAGAATATCTGTGAGAAAACCTCAATTTCGCATCTGGCAAATGCATAATTCCGGGTCGCAGAACTACAATGACCGATACAATTTGATAACCCTCGATGTTTGAAGAGCCACTTTCGGACCACCAAATTCACAATAGAAATACTCGTTCGGACCAGGGAATTTCAATTAACAGAGTCAGAGGTTCGTCTGAATTGTCCCTGGGTGGCGAGTTGCAGAGTTTAGGAATTGCAGAGCGGAGGAATTGTAGAGCGGGAGGCGTCGAGTCGAGGAGGAAGGTGAGTGAGCAGCGCGCGAGATTGCAATTCCTCATTTCAAATTTCTAATGGCAATAACTCTCCAGCTCAGACCCGATCTGTCAGGGGATGTCAGGATTGCCAGCCCCGATCGGATCTTCTGTCAGGGAATGTCAGGATTGCCAGGGGAGGGTGGCGGAGGAGGAGGGTGGCAGAGCTAGGGGAGGGTGGCGGAGGGCGTAGGGATTGCCGGTGGCTGGAGCCGGACGATTTTCTGACGGTGACGGATAATGGACCATTCTACCGCCTAGGTAGACTACTCCTAAAGCATTTAATGAAGTTTAACAAATAGATATGGGCAAACATTCATTTCGCGACTCTTGCCCACACTCCACAACACTTGCAAGTTAATAAAATCCTTTACTATGTAAAATCGCCCAACACTTGCAAGTTAATAAAATCCTTTACTATGTAAAATCGCCCATGTAATGTTGGGAATATTGGGCAAGTTAGGGAGCTAGAGTCTGTGAGGTAATGAGAAGAAAATTGTGGAAGAAATTTTGGTGGCCACCTGAAAACTATTTTTACTGAAGTTTACACCACAACCCAGTAATGAGTAAATTGCAATAAGTTTGTTATGTTTTTTTACTTGGAGTTGCAGCCTCCATTTATCGCGTCAATGTATTTCTTTATAGCATTAATCCTTAAGTAAATTTCGACAACCTCTTTTATTTTACTTTGTTTTCCCGGAAACTCCGTGTTTTAATTAAAGTCTCTTTGTGGTTGCGATATTCTCGCAGCAACCAAAGATTTACTTTTTCGCAACTGAAATTGACCTTGCTTACTTGGCCCATTTTTTAGTTTCTCTGCCCTCTAAATTTATTTTTCTAACAAGCTACGGTGGGAGATGCGGCCACAGTTGAAGTGTCAGTAGTGGTGGCGGGAGAGGCTGTTGTGGGAGGAGCGGTGGCGGGGACGGCGACGGTGGTAGGGTTGGACAACTGCGGCCTCAGGCCAGTTGGAAGTATAGAAAAAGCTATAATTCTCATAACTTAAAAGGCAGTGCGTACTCAAGTGGCATGCTCCAATAGCTCCAGTTTAATTGGTCGACTGGACCAGATATTATCAACTGACCGAGAGCTAAGCACAACTAGCAGTTTATTCAGGAAGGTACCAACATTGGATTAAGTGTTTGTGGGTTTAGAATTTATGTGTAACGAAATGTGTGGGACTCCCCACAACTTTTGTTTGTGGGTTTAAAATTTATGTGTAGCGAAATGGGGGGTTCCAGACAATTTTTAGATAATTTTTGAGAGTGTATATTTGGTAGTATTTTTAAATACAAACGGTTTAAAGTGCAAACAGTTGGAAAATGTAATTTTTATTTGTCTGAGTTGTTGGAAAATGTGATATTAAAGTGTAAATTGTTGGAAATTGTAATTTTTATTTGTTCTCATTGTGATTTTATATGTAAAGGAGTTTGTTCTTATTTTATAGGAATGGTTCCCCTAGTTTGCTGTGTGGTTGAGATATTTTCTCAACCCACTGATTGTGTGTGCAAGATCTTTTCCCTATCTTAACATAATTTTTTTTTATCTTGAGACAACAATTTTGTATAAATGTAATATCATAATTTCATCAATGTGATAATTTTTGCACTATCAAATTTTATCTTGATATCAAAGCCCTCAGCAGCCCTTTTGGCTGAGGGAAATAAAGAGTTTGGTGAATGTTGTTGGTTAATTCATTTTTTGGTTTGTCTATCAGACTTGTTTGCTGGAGACTTGAAATCAGCGTGGAAAATCGCTTGCGCTGACAATTGGCCAGGAAAGGACCGCTGAGCGTTGTGAGTGCTGTGAAGGTTTGATCGAGTCCGATTGTGAAGGCCGAATTGTGGTTGAATCCTGATGCAACTATCGACTTGTGAGTCGATTCGACTGCCTGGAGGTTGGGCACTGGAGCCATCGCTTTTTATCAAGATCAAGTTGTAGAGCGTGAAGTTGCGTGAGTGTTTTTAAAGGATATGTGCGTGAATATCTCTGCGAATTGGGTTAGCGACTTGCGTGGAAAGTCGACCTGCCATGTGAGCTGATCATGGAAGTGTAGAGGAACGGTGTAGTGGAACCAATGGACACTATGTTGTTAGCTGTGACGTTGGAAGCTGCAACCGTGTTTGACATATACAAAGCATGATCAACGTTGAAAGATCGTTGAAATATGTGGATCTGTGTATCAGATTTGTGCCTCTGCTTAACGAATTTGTGGTGTGTCTACCAGCGGATTCATGGTGTGTCTGTCAGTCGGAGAGTGAAATCTGAGCTATGGTACTAGAACGTGTTCTGCGGTGCCTCCATGCAGGTGGCTGAGATCACAAGATCTGCAGGCTCGGAGAGGATCACTGATTAGATCATTGGTAGGTGGCTGAGATCACGAGATCTGCAAGATCGGAGAGGATCGTTGTTGAGATCGTTGGCTGTGTTGGAAGCCCGAGGCCAATAGTATGTTGTTGTGGCTTTAAAATAAATTTCTAACGTCTGTTGTGACTAGAAGTTCGTTGCATGGGCTCCAGTAAGCTCAAGAAACGGAGAATTTCTCTTGGCAGCGGCCATTGGCAAACCATCGTTACTCTTTCTTACAATCCTGGACACACGCAATAACCTGATATAGGAGGCGAGGCGTGCGAGTTGAATGTTGGGAGTCTGTGCCTGTTGTCGAATCGTTCAGGCGCAGATAGGGTACCACTGTGGCTTGACACCCTGTTTGGTGCAAGGATGCAAATGCTGGAGTCTACAGGTTTTTCAACTAGAGTTGGCTCTCCATGTGGCGAAGAGAGTGGGAAGGAAGAGCTCACCATGTTGCCAAGGCATGCGAAAGTTATGGTGACTGGAAATAATCGAACAAAATCTATCTTTGTTGGGCTTCGTGGACAAATCAACGCCGCATCCGATTGGGAGATGGCTTGGATCTCTTGTTGTGGTGACTATATATATTTTGTGGGTTTATTATGTGCAGGGTTTTTACATCGTCTCTTACAGATTGGGGATTTATGTCAACCTTGTTACTACCAATTTACTTTGCCTCACATCTCCAAAAAATTTTGAGGATCTCATTGAAGCGAATTCTGGGTTTTATGAAGGGAGATCCATCATTGAAGGCAGTTGTTGCCGTGAAAGGAGTCATTTGCACAGTTTGTCTACGCTAAGAGTTGTGAAACAATTCTATGTGATACATTTTTGAAGAGATTTTTATTTGGAGAGCACATTGAAGCATGTCGTCCTTATTGGATGATCATGGAATATCTACGTGATATTGGAGGGTGTTGGTCACAATGACACTAGGGTAGCATCATGAGTTAGTTTGACAAAGTGGTGACTGCATTTGCTTGATCCAACCATGTTCAAACCATGTTGCGCGATGTTCGAGGAGGAGAGTCGTTGCACTTACGAAGAGATAAGGCCCTTTCCGTGGTGTAGCTAGATTAGGTGGATCGCTGCACAATTTTTTAATTAATGCAAGGGATTTATAAAGCATTGAGTGAGGCAGTGAAGTTTTCTACCAATGTTGAGTAATGACCTAGGATACTAGGTAATTTGGTGCAAAACCATTTATGTCAAGGTTTTGTTGAATATTGCAAATTACAGAGCATTGTTGTGTGTATAAATATGTCATCTCATGGTATTTTGTGTAGTTATTGAAGTGGCATTGGTCTAACCAACCATGACCATTGATACATTTTTTGAGTGTGTGTTGGAATTAGTCATTTTAACAATACACAAATTCCCAGGATATGATGAAGACATGACATTGAAGATGGTAGTAGATGAGCTCATCAAATATGAAATAATGATGGACAACCAATTAAAATTTGTGTGAGTTTGTGGAATAGACTCATAATCATGGTGTATTATGAATCACATATTGTAATTAGAGAAAATCTACATGTCATATATTGTTTTTTGGTTAGTTGTGGTCCTTGAAATGTTTTATGTACATGTTGTAAGACTCAGAGAGGCATGCATACTCTTTGTTATGTGTTCCCTATGTTAGAGAGCTTTAACACCCTGGAAGAGTTTGTCATGCAGGATGGATACACTTGGGTGGGTCGTATAGGTTTTAGACTCCATGAGAAGAAATTCTATATTTAGGGGGAGTTCATCGAAATGTTGGATGAACCATATATGTGAAGGACTTCCTAGTAGACTGGTGGTTGCAACAGTTTAGAACCCATGCATTCTAGTATATGGTTGTTCCTTTATATGGACATCCACAATTGCATGACAATTGCATGAACAAGGTACAAGGAGTAATTACTAGACTAGACTAGATGTAGATCTTGCAGATTGATATCGAGACAAGTAGTCATTAAGGGGGAGTGTTGGGAAATATAATTCCTACTTGTCTCAGTTGTGACTTTCTATGTACAGGAATCCATTCCTATGTTATAGGAGTGGTTTCCCTATTTTGGTGTGTGGTTGAGAGAATATCTCAACCAACTGATTGTGTGTCCAAGATAGTTTCCCTATCTTGAGACAACACCTCTTGTATATATGTAATATCATAATTTGATCAATGCGGATAGTCTTTGCAAAATTTTGATGAAGTGTCTAACATTTCTTTATAACACTTTTTCAATATCAATGTTAAGGGTCCACTATAGTGATTTGTTTCCCCATCTATACAGTATCTTTCTACTTTTTTCTTCCATTGTCAGGTTATTTTTTATAAAGATTATGAAAAACTATAAGTTGTTTTGTAGAGTGAGAGTCTAATTGTTATGAGTTTTGAATGAACTCTTTATGAAATTTAGACAATTTTACAAGTATTTTTACACATTAAATGTATTTATATGTTTAAACACAAATTTTAAATAATAGAAAATATATAATCTAATAAAAAATTGTTTTTCTAAAATTAAAATAAATGTAAAAGGTGGAATTATTAGGTAACATTTAGAAAGTGTTAAATGTGTTTTACTTTGTAAATGTGTTTTAATAATTTGTATGGTTTTCATTTATTTGCTCTTCAAGTCAATAGAAATGTGACTTAATAACCATTCATAATTAGAATTTGGACTTATAACTATTTATAATTAGAATGTAGATTGAATAACAACAATATAATAATAATAATAATAATAATGACGAGGATTCAATTTTTTTTATATATTTAGAAACATGTTTTAAGTAATACCAACATAGATTTTGGATTTACCAAGCGTTCAAAGCCATCAAATTTTTCAGTATGTAAATACATTTGCACCTCAATAGATTCGATTCCTCTCAACTCTGGGTAGATCTAAAGTTAGATGGATTTATGTTGGTTTTGAGCAACATACACTCTTTTTACACACATATTGAATATTTTGTTGTTAATATTTTTTCGTCTGTGCATATATTTAATTAATTTTATTATTAGTATTTTTTTTTTAATTTTATATACCAAATTCAGATTAATCATTGTCTCCCTTATACCTTGAATTAGAAAACATCTATTAATGGAATAAAATTTTTCTCACGTTTTTCCTCTCTATGTTTGGTGTTAAAATCTTTTACTCAATAAGATTTTTTTTAAATTTAAATTAGTTTATTTTATTTAATATGGACATTAAAATATTATTATTGACAATATTATTATTATTAAGTTTGGGTATAAGTGCATGCTTTTCTTATCAACACATATTTCTTAGGAATCTTAATGGGAAGTGAAAATATAAGAATTTTTTAATTTAAATTACTTTATTTTCTCTAACATGGTCATTAAAATATTATTATTGACAATATTATTAGTAAGTTTGGGTATAAGTGCATATTTCTTCTATCAGCACATATTCCTCATGAATAATTATTGGTATATATTCAAGAGAGGTAGAGACAACAAGCTAAGGACGGTTGGATTATGAAAATGATGTATGAGTGGTCTTGGTGAAGATTTTGAACAAATATGCGCTAGTTGTGTCAACTCATGGAAAAGGAGGACTTGGTGATTTGTAGATAAATTTGCCTTTCTAACCGTTAAATATTTGTTCTTGATTGTGTAAAAAAAAATTGATTAAGAGTTTCCCGTAGAAATTTACGTCTAGATATTTTAGCCTTTTGAATTTAAAATCCCTTATTTATTTATTTTTTTAGTCTTAAAATTTCCATAGAAGAACATTTCACAGAAAATCAATTTATCCCATAATTTAATGTTTTCCATTTGAGTTTTTTTATTCGAGTTAAATTTGAATTTCTATCGATCATAATTTCTAAGTTTACTCAAATTCAATGGAACTTTGTTCACATAATTGAATTTTACCTAAATTATGAGTTTATAGTTTACTCAAATTCTATGGAACTTTGTTCAATAAGGGTATTATATTTCAATTTCGGTTCAATTTGAATTTTGAATTTTCCCACATGACCTCATGATTGGGGATGGATCATGACTCTTTGAACCCAATGGCGATAGGTAATTGTAGTCATTGAGGAGATTTGACAGACATTGTGAGAAAGCATAATGAGCATACATTTAGCCATGGTTTTTATTCTTGGTTGGGATTTTCCCAAATCTTCTATTTCTTCAATGTATCTTTACACCTTTAAAAACAATTACTAATTTATACTCCATTTATTTATTCTATAAATTATTACCAATGTTTTAAGTTTCTAAAATTTATTTTGTTCTCTTTTACCTTATACTTTAAATTAGCTTATTTAAATTATTCATTTAAATTTGGAGGCTTACTTTGACTTTTTCCTTTAAGACCTTCAAGAATACCCTTATTCCTCGACCCCTATCTTACATTAAGAGATGCATTTCATTTTAAAAAAATCACAAAGAAAATAATGTTAAAATAAATTTTACAATAATTCCATGAGTGATGGATGGACCTTAATATTTTTTTCCACCTCCTTGCAAGCTTTGTGACACCGTCATGTTTTTATCGGGACTGGTCCAATAGGCTTTAATATTTATTTGCATCCTTTCAAGTTTTTCACCGCCTTGCAAGCTTTGTGATATTGGTTTTTTAGAGTTTTTTTAGTCTGATTTTTTGGATTTTCTGATGTCCGAATCCAACTGAAAAGAATGAGATAAAATTTTTATTTATGTTATTTAAATTGGTTTTTTGATTATATATATGGATTCAAAATCCTAAAAACCTTAAGCCACTTTGATTGTTCAGGAATTACTCATCATCAAACTTGTGATTTCAATAAATTTCTATTAAATTTTATAGAAATTAGACAAAAAAATTCACCAAAAAACTTCCAAAAACAACTCTATTTTCTCGGCCCCCTTGCTTAAATAGTTTTGTGACAGTGAGTTTTCACTATCGCATGGCTTGAAAATTTTGGCAAGTAATTAGAGACCGTAACATCCACACACAATTTTCGTTTAACTTATACACTTTATTATACAAGTCACCTGTTTGAATGTAGACACCCCCACAAATACTGAAGGAGCACCCAACCGCAGTTCCACAACATCCTCATATAATTTTGTTTCGCTGAAAGTTGTGCTAGTGCCTACAGGTTCTCCAAAATTCAGTGCCGTGGTCCAAGATACATCATGTCTAGAAAATTCGATTCTCTGGTCAAAACATCATAGCTTTGAGAAACTCCATTCCCTCTTCAACAATTAACCGCTAATACGTAGTTCTGTGCAAGGTTTCTATGTATCATTTCTTCTATTAAAAAATAAATAGATAATCTGAATTTCACCCTAAAAAAATCAAAATCAAAAGAATTCTTATTGCAATGGAACAATCAAAAGGAGTGTTATTTCTATCCATCGCAATAAGAGTACACTTTGGAATAAATTTAATTACGATCCTTTTTATTTGTTTTTAGGATTTTTCTTCTTGCACACCTATGTTACAAGAAATGGAACGATTGTCAACGTTCCTGTGAAAAACCACTCAAGAAACGATGTGAGACGGGAAACCATGTTTTATACGAGCGTTTTCGTTTTTATTGATCGTAATTGGTTTCTGGTGAAACAGATCGTTTTCCACGATGTATTATGCAAAATCTTTTATCTAGTTTCGCTGGAATGTTTTGGTTATGTTTCTGTTTTTACTCTTTTTATATATTTCCTTCTTCCATTGGTGTTAAATCTCATTTCAAAAACAACAGTTTCCGAGTTGGTCCTATTTCAAAAACAACAGTTTCCGAATTAAGTTCTGCGAGTTAGCAGTGGTCCCTGCCCATAAAGCGAGTTTTGAGCACGATTTAAGCTGGAGAGGATTGTAGATTCGTCATTCAGTAGATGCCGATCAAGAAAAGTTTAAGCATGATTTATGCTTGGAGAGGAGCGCATTCAACAGACTCCATAGCATACTAGATTTGTTTGAGGATTCCCAATTCCTAGGTATGTTTTCATATTACTTCAATGAACCTACTCTAGCAATTGACTTCTTTACTCTTTCACTACAGTTCATTGACATCAGGAATTGTTTTGGAGATCTGTTCAAGTTGTCTTTTCTACTGTGATTATGTGATTATATATCATTATTGAACTATATTTTAGCGAATATTCTTATATCATAGAGGGGAATATGTGTAGTAAAGAAGGCTATAATGGTCTGTAAATTCCAAACAAAATCACGTTGTTATAGTGTTACACACACACAACTTAAATAGGAATCTGATTTTGCCTTGGTTTCTGCAAAATTGAGTCGTGATTCATCATTCTGGCCATAGCTCTAGTTGACAATCGTTCTGTTTCGTTGACAATCATTCTGGCCTGATGGCGTTGTAGCTATCAACCTGTCCACTAGGAGCAAAGTAGATACATTTTCTAGGTTCCCTTCAAGTGAGATACAATTTCATTGCACTTGATTGACAGAAAGAACTGTTTTGGACATCTGTTGAATTTGTCTTTTACCATTTTATGTGATTATATATCATTATAGATCTGTGGGGAGACATAATAGCAATTGCTTGCTGTTGTATAATAATAGCTTGTCCCTTTAGGTTACTGTGCATGTTGTTGTCTTATTAAGGCCTTTTTCGGGGGCCTAAAAATCCTCAAGCACATGCACTCCCCGTGTTATCATTGCCTTTGCACTTAATCTATCTGTTTTCCTCATTTTTTTCTCCCTATCATTACTTGCTATCACCACTCTCTATCTATTTTCCTCATTTTTTCTCCCTATCATTACTTGTAAGTTTGAAGTCTTTGAAACACTTGGAATTAAGGAGTTGTTCGAACTTGAAGTCGCTTCCAGATTGCTTTTGTAGATTGACGAACCTTGAACATATTAACTTGTATGAGTGCTCTGATCTGCTTATGCTTCCAGATGACATTGGTGTTGGAAATTAATTCCAACTGCAGCATCAGTTGAGCAGAAATCTCAAATCACGTCTCATCGCAAATCGCATTGATCCCTTCGCTTGTCCTCTGCACTGCGACACGACGCGATGCAATCGTGCGATGTGATCGCAGATCGCAGATCGCAAACCTTAAGCCATTGGGCGTTAGGCTCTCCGCTTTTGTTTTCTACGATTGCGATACTGCGATGCGATATTATCGCACATCGCAGATCGCCCATTTCTCACCTCTTCTCCTGATAAAGTTTTGCGATGTGATCCCTCCGCTCATCTGTTGATCCGACGGTCCATATTTGTTCCCATCAAATGCACGTCACCGCCATACTGCATTTACGCATTTTACTTGTTTGTGTTCCCAAGGAAGAAAGTTGGCTTTGCGCCATAACTTCTCACCAACAGCATTAAAGAAAAGCATGGCCGAGAAGGAAAGAACCAGCCTCGAGCCGGCCGCAGCATTTATCAGTTACGGGTTTCCATACAACCGACTCAAGAATTACAGCTGAGACTCTGTCAGAGAGTTAAAGCGGTTGATGGACTGTTATGACCCCTAATGCACTATATATGTGTAGACACAACAGTGTAGAAATATACACAGAGAGTTAGAGCAAAGAAGATAAATAAGAGGAATCACACAACAGTGCAGAGAAATATATTCCTTTTGTTGTGGAACTGAAGCGTTCCTGTTGTAATCCCTCTGTTCAGAGGAAGACCCATTTTGTAACATTTTTTTTTAATACAAGCTTTACTTGTGTATTAAAGATCCTGTGTTTAGTATCAGAGCGTTGTTTTCTGTTCTGCTCTGTGATAGTGTTTTCGGAATTTTAGCAGAAAAATTTCCAACAAGTGGTATCAGAGCGTTGTTTTCTATTCTGCTATGTGATAGTGTTTTCAGAATTTTGGCAGAAAAATTTCTAACAATTGGTATCAGAGCCAGTCTAGGCACTCAGTGAGTCAAAAAAAAAACAGAGATTGTTTTTCACTGTAGGAGCTGTAAGAAGCTTATTGAGCAAATTTTTCTCGAGTAGAAAAGTTTTTTGCTTGTTTTAATTATACAATCAGTATCTCTTCTTTACTTATACAGACTAAGATGGCAGATGCTGGAACTGGTTTGACAAATTCCCAACTGCCACAGTTTAATGGGAAAAATTATAGTTATTGGTCCACAACAATGAAAGCTTTGTTTGCTTCTCAAGGAATATGGGAGCTGGTTGAAACTGGCTATGCTGAACCTGCAGATGCAACAACACTGACTGCTTTGACAATAGCAGAAAGAGACCAGTTGAAGAGCGACAGGAAGAAAGATGCCAAAGCTCTCTTTTTTCTCTTCCAATCAGTACATGAAAGTGTTTTTCCACGGATTGCAGCAGCAACAAAATCCAAGGAGTCATGGGATATTCTCAAAACTGCCTATCAAGGCATGGAGAAGGTGAAGACTGCAAAGTTGCAGATGTTGAGGAGAGACTTTGAAAATCTCAGCATGAAGGAATCTGATACAATAGATTCATTCTTCACACAGGTTATTGGCTTAATAACCCAGATAAGATCTCATGGTGAGATTCTTGAAGAAAGAAGGATAGTGGAGAAGATCTTGAGAAGTTTACCCTCAAGGTTTGAATCTATTGTGGTAGCAATAGAAGAAACAAAGGATCTCTCACAGTTCATAGTAGATGAACTGAGTGCTTCTCTTATGTCTCATGAACACAGACTGAGTAGAGGAACAGATTCCTCTCTTGAGCAAGCATTCAAGACTCAGATGTCTTTTGGCCAAGGAAAAAGTCGAGGCAGAGCAAATATCAGAGGTCGTGGAAGAAGCCAAAAAAAAGGCAAAAATAATCCTGCAAGAACAAGCGGAAGGAGCTGCAATCAGAACCAAGATGAAGGTTCAAGCAGGCAGCAAGCTCATGGACAAAGGTATGACAAATCCCAAGTCCAATGTCATTATTGTAAGAAATATGGGCACTACGCCAATGAATGTAGGAAAAAACAAAATAACATGAATAGTAGGCAAAATGCTAATTTTGTAAATGAAGTAGATAAGAATCCAAAGAATGTGATGTTAACATGTAACACTGCACAAGACAAACAAGAAGATTTTTGGTTCTTAGACTCAGGTTGTAGTAATCACATGACTGGAAATTTTGAAATGTTTGCCAATCTGGATGAAAATGTGAAATCTGAGGTAACAACAGGGACTGATAATAAGATATATGTCAAGGGTAAGGGCAGAGTCAGTATCCGAGCGAGAAATGGAGAACAGATGATTGTGCCAGAGGTATACTATGTACCTAGTCTGAAATGTAATCTTTTGAGCATTGGACAGCTCATTGACAAAGGTTATAATGTGTTCTTCAAAGATAATATGTGTACAATCAGAGACATGCCTCCAAGTGAGAAGATCATTGCACAAGTACATATGACCAGCAATAGAATGTTTCCCCTCAAACTCAGGGCAGATTTGAAAGAAGGAAGAACTATTGCAGCTGTAACACAAGAAGTCTTTCAGGAACAAGTGAAAGATGAGAATTGGTTGTGACACTTGAGATTTGGAAATTTCAATTTCGGAGGCTTGAATCTGGTGCATAGAAAGGGAATGGTAAAGGGATTGCCATTGATCGAGAAACCGGACAACCTTTGTGAAGGTTGCATCTTGGGCAAGCAACACAAAGAGAGCTTTCCAGTAAGAAAGAGTATAAGGGCAAAAGCACCATTGGAAATTGTTCACTCTGATGTGTGTGGACCGATGCAAATACCATTATTTTCCGGAAATAAATATGTTTTAACTTTCATTGATGATTACACCAGAAAGACATGGGTGTATATGCTGAAAGAGAAGAGTGAAGTGTTTGAGAAATTCTGCCACTTCAAAACTCTTGTTGAGAAGCAGTGTGGGCATTATATCAAAGTGCTCAGAACAGATAGAGGAGGAGAGTATATCTCCAAAGACTTTCTGCGTTTTTGCAGAGAGAATGGCATACAAAAGCAGTTCACCGCGAGGTATACACCTCAGCAAAACGGTGTTGCCAAAAGGAAGAATAGGACCATTCTTGACATGGTCAGAAGTATGCTGAAGGCAAAACACTTGCCGCATGAGTATTGGGCAGAAGCTGTCACTTGCGAAGTTTACATCTTGAATAGATGCCTAACTAAAGCTGTCATGAACAAAATACCAGAAGAAGCATGGAGTGGTCAAAAGCAAACTGTCACTCACATGAGAGTATTCGGTTGCGTAGCATATGCACATGTACCGGATCAACTAAGGAAGAAGCTTGACAATAAGGGGGAGAAGTATGTCTTTGTTGGCTATTGTGATGAGTCAAAAGCATACAAACTCTATAATCCATACACCAAGAAATTGATAGTAAGCAGAGATGTGCAGTTCATTGAAGATGAAGCTTGGGATGGAAGCTTAGAGAAAATAGTGAATGTGAAGACAATTGTGTCTCACGAAGAAGAAGAGGAAGGGACAACAACAAATAATCATTCCTTGGTGGCTCCTCCTCCAGCACAGAAAGTACAACAAACCACACCACAAGCTGGAAATCGAACAGCCTTGAGAAGTCAAGGAAGTGCTTCTCCAAGCACATCACAGGGATCAGAAATACCCTCTAGTTTGGATGGAACTCCAAGCACACCAAGAAGACCAAGATTCAGAAATCTGAATGAGATTTATGAACAATGAGAGTTAAGTAATAATACAGGTCTAAATTCATTGTTTGCTTTGTATTATCATATTGATGACCCAGTTCATTTTGAAGATGCTATAAATGAAGATAAATGGATTGAAGCAATGAATGAAGAAATTGGTGTAATTGAGAAGAGTAAAACATGGGTGTTAGTGGACCTCCCTAAAGGCAAAGATGCCATTGGAGTTAAGTGGGTCTATAAGACCAAAAGCAATGCTGAAGGCAAGATCGACAGGCACAAAGCAAGACTTGTTGTGAAAGGCTACAAGCAGAAACAAGGCAAAGACTATGATGAAACCTTTGCACCAGTAGCAAGGATGGAAACAGTCAGAACAGTGTTGTCCATTGCGGCACAACACAAATGGAAGATTTATCAGATGGACGTTAAATCTGCATTCCTGAATGGAGTGTTAAAAGAAGAGGTTTATGTTGAACAACCTCTAGGCTATGAAGTTGAAGGCCAAGAGCATAAAGTCTGCAAACTGAAGAAGGCTCTTTATGGGCTGAAGCAATCTCCAAGAGCATGGTACAGCAGAATAGATGCTTATCTGATTGAGAATGGGTTCGATAAGTGTGATGGTGAACCCACACTCTACATAAAAGAGAATGACGGTAAGATTCTTATTGTTGTTTTATATGTAGATGATTTGATTTTTACTAGCAATGATGCTACTCTCATTGTTGATTTTAAAGCAGTCATGAAAAGTGAATTTGAAATGACTGACTTGGGCTTCTTAAGATATTTTCTTGGAATTGAAGTAGACCAAAGTTAAAATGGCGTTTTCATTTCTCAAGTTAAATATGTGGAAGCAGTGTTGAAGAGATTTAACATGCAGAACAACAAGGCAGCTATGACTCCAACTGTAATGGGGTTGAAATTGACAAAAGAAGACAACAGTAGGGATTTTGATCTAAAATTGTACAGGAGCATAGTTGGTAGCCTTATGTACTTGATTGCAACTAGGCCGGACATTATGCACGCTGTGAGTTTAATCTCCAGATTTATGGAAAGACCGAAAGAGACTCATTGGCAGGAAACCAAGAGGATTCTAAGGTATGTGAATGGAACGAAGGGGTTTGGTATTTTATACTCCTATTTTTAAAGTTTCATGTTGACAAGTTACACTGACAATGATTGGGCTGGAAGTGTTGATGATAGGAAAAGCACATCGGGATATGTGTTTCATATGGGATCGGGAGCCATCTCATGGGCTTCCAAGAAGCAACCAGTTGTGTCTTTGTCAACAGCAGAGGCGGAATATGTGGCAGCAACAGTAGCAGCATGCCAAGCAGTGTGGCTGAGAAGAGTTCTCAGAGATTTGTGTCATGAACAAGAAAAGAGCCAACCATTTACTGTGACAATAGCTCGGCAATAGCATTGTCTAAAAACTCAGTTTTTCATAAAAGGACAAAGCACATAGACACCAAATTTCACTTCATACGTGAATTGGTTAACAATGGTGAGATTGTTTTGCAGCACTGCAAAACAGAAAATCAGTTAGCTGATATCTTGACAAAACCATTGGGAAAGAAAAGTTTTGATGATTTCAGGAAATGCCTGGGTATGCAGAAAAACCCAGCAGTTGAAATTAAGGGGGAGTGTTGGAAATTAATTCCAACTGCAGCATCAGTTGAGCAGAAATCGCAAATCACGTGTCATCGCAAATCGCATTAATCCCTTTGCCTGTCCTCCGCACTGCGACGCGACGCGATGCGATCGCAGATCGCAGATCGCAATCCTTAAGCCATTGGGCGTTAAGCTCTCCGCTTTTGTTTTCTGTGATTGCGGTACTGCGATGCGATATTATCGCACATCGCAGATCGCCCATTTCTCACCTCTTCTCCTGATAAAGTTTTGCGATGCGATCCCTCCGCTCATCTACTGATCCGACGGTCCATATTTTTTCCCGTCAAATGCACGTCATCGCCATACTGCATTTACGCATTTTACCTGTTTGTGTTCCCAAGGAAGAAAGTTGGCTTTGTGCCATAACTGCTCACCAACATCATTAAAGAAAAGCATGGCTGAGAAGGAAAGAACCAGCGTCGAGCCGGTCGCAACATTTATCAGTTATGGGTTTCCATACAACCGACTCAAGAATTACAGCTGAGACTCTGTCAGAGAGTTAAAGCGGTTGATGTACTGTTATGATCCCTAATGCACTATATATGTGTAGACACAACAGTGTAGAAATATACATAGAGAGTTAGAGCAAAGAAGATAAATAAGAGGAATCACACAACAACGCTGAGAAATATATTCCTTTTGTTGTGGAACTGAAGCGTTCCTGTTGTAATCCCTCTGTTCAGAGGAAGACCCATTTTGTAACAATTTTTTTTTAATAGAAGCTTTACTTGTGTATTAAAGATCCTGTGTTTAGTATCAGAGCGTTGTTTTCTGTTCTGCTCTGTGATAGTGTTTTCGGAATTTTAGCAGAAAATTTTCCAACAAGTGGTATCAGAGCGTTGTTTTCTGTTCTGCTCTGTGATAGTGTTTTCGGAATTTTAGCAGTAAAATTTCTAACAATTGGGTAGTTGACTAACCTCCAACATCTTCACTTGTCCCATTCCCAGTTGCAGACATTTCCAAACTCCTTTGGGAATTTGACTAACCTTGAACATCTTGACTTAAAATTCAACCAATTCCATAGCATTCCAGATTCCTCTAAGAAGTTAACAAACCTGCAACATGTCAACCTTTCCCATTGTAGTGATTTGAAAATAGTCCTAGATTTTTTTGAGAAACTAAAGAACCTCTAGTATGTTAATTTGTCCCATTGCTACAGTTTGGAAAGGATCCCATCTTCTTGGCTGGTGAAGGAAATAAACCTAGAGATTAGGACTTTCATGTGCAACGTTTTGATTAAATGGCCTTCCAATATACAGTGGTAACACCCCCATGTATAAAACCACTTCACAACTGTCACCCCTTCAACAAATTACTTTGAAAAACCACTGTACAATTTTAGTGAGGAATTTAATTTAAGTTGAGGAACAACAATGTCAAGAGGATACATTCTGGAGGAGTAAACACATTTTGTATCACCTCATTTTTGCATATGGCTCGAGACTAGAATTTGACATAATTGTATTTCCATTGAAAATGATGTGAAGATTGTCATTATCCTAGATTTATTTTAGAGTTGGTCATGATAAGTGTCAGTCATACTTCATGAAACAATTTTTGGGTAACATCCAAATGTGCCAAAGAGAGGACTGCTCTACAGGGAGAAACATATAACAAAAGGATTAGGTGACATCATGCAAAAATTCCCTTTCATCTATATTTCAGATTACATTTTAAATACCATGTAGAAGTATTTCATAAAAAATGGATTTTTTCCTTTGCCTCTGGATCAAACTAGTGAGAGGCCTCGAATGTTAGCCTCTAAAATGATGAAATATCATTTTTTATGAAAATTTTGTTATGGGGTAGTTTCGTCCCTGCCTTTAGATCAGACCAATGGTCACTTCCCTCAACATTGCAGGTCTAGAAACATTCTCTACTGTACAAGTATTCCAGAATAAGCATGACTATTTTTTGGTGCCATTTTCCATTTTTTTCTGAGATTTTGATATCTTCAAAGTTATTTTTTTCTTCTATTTTAGTTTACTATAAAGAATACCTACATAAATTAAGCCTATAAACATTATATTTTTCCACGAAAACAACACTTTATTTGCAGAGGTTGGGCCAATATTATATGCTTGGATAAAATCTTGAGTTTGATGGCATGGGTGTGTTGTTCCACTTCCTTTAAGTTCACTGATTTGACTGCCTTCAAATCTTAGCTCCCACCTTTCAAATTCACGAGCTTTGGGTAACATAGTTGTGAAATTGGTGTTCTCAAGATGTTCCTTTGTGATTTCTAGATGATATGCAATGTTTTTCCATCCATACCTTGCCTGGGGCCTATTGGGTTTTTTGGGTCCTAATTAAATTTAGTTAGGTTTCCATTGGGCTCGAACATGGATGGAGACCTTTCTAACATTGTCCAGAGATACTTTTCTTCAATAATGGGGCTAGTGCGGTTTGGGCTGTGAAGCATTTCAAGAAGCCTGAAACCAGTTTTGTGGGCCACTAAGAGCAACTGAGAATTTAGCAAAAAATTTGAGCTGTGTAAAAAAAAAGCAGCATCAACCTAGTATCATTCACAGTGCTAATAATTGATTGATAGCTCTGTTTCACTAGGGACGCTTGTTTGATGTTTGATTCTTCTGAGAGTAAGCCCTGCATGTTCTAAGACTTTTTTGTCGTTTTAATCTCTATTGAACTTGGCTTGTCATTTGTTCATTTTCAAGTATTGATTTGATGTATAAGAGGTGGAAACTTCTGTGAGGTTTTAGACAGACAGGATGAATCCATTTGCAGATTTCCAGCTTAGAAGGGAAAAGGAGAGATCCAGTCTTCTTCATTCCGAGATGAAGTTTTGGAACATGTTTGGTTTTCCTGTCCTCTCATAAGGACAAAAATTTTGTTTCCTTGGTATGTAAGGCCTGGCACAGGGTTGAGGCATGGATGCGCCAACAAGTGTCCATTGGAAACTGTTATTCTGTCTCCCTGCATATTATGATAAAAAGGTTTCCCAAGGTTTCCCAAGATTATGATATTCAAACTAGCCCATCAACCAAACCATTATCAACAAAATAAATTCTTGATCCAAAACATGGCTACCCAGCAACCATAACAAGGCCTTTGAATCAAAATCTAAAATGCTCAACCAGATGACTGATACTAAATCTGAATGTTTCAATCATGACCCAAGTGCCAACGAATCAAACAAAGATAAAATTCATTGTGAATACCCAGATCCAAGCTAGATTTTCTTTGTCTTTTCAAAATCATTAGCCTCATTCCCAAATTCATTAAAGCTTCAAACCCTTGGTGGGAGACTCCAGTACCCAAACATCAAGAATAAAATTCACTTCCCAGATATATTCTCCAGAAAAGTCTTCTCACTTTCAATTAAAACCAACAATTAGCGTTCAGATAATCATTTCCAAGAAATCCAAAACCACCACTCTATCAATTCATTGTTCACTTCACCATGATAGTATGCCAATCAATCAGACACCTTTTTCAATTTAGGATTGCCTTGCAAATACTCCAAAAAGATCACTATGACTACTCCCTTGCCAATCATCATCTGTCATGTAATCCAATTGCCTCCTAGATTTATGCCTTTTTGAACACTTAGGAACAAAATATTTTTCAGTGATGTCTGATACAATTATTTTTCCATTTTATTGAAAACAAATGATTCATTTGTTAGAAAATAATATAAATGAATGTGTTGTCTAATGCAATTATTTTTTCCTTTTATTGAAAACAAATGATTCACTTGTTAGAAAATAATATAAATGAATGGGTTGTCTATTGCAATTATTTTATGGTTTTATTGAAAACAAATGATTCATTTGTTATAAAACAATATAATGAATGTGTTGTCTGATGCAATTATATTTTAGTTTTATTGAAAACAAATGAATCATTGGTTAGAAAATAATATAAATGAATGTAATGTCTCAAGTGTTGAAAATAGCAACAAGAAATGCTAAAAATGAAAAATGGAAGTGCTAAAAATAGCATTGTTATTTTTAGTTTAGGATTGCTATTTTTAGTAGTTCGGGATGGATTCCAATTTTAGTCAGTCCCTAGACTAAAATAGGAAGTAAAATTCGAATTTGAACTTAACAGTTATTTGAAAATAAATTAATTAATTCACCATGAGTTAATTAGTTGTGAAAAAATCAAACATGAAGTCTATGTGAGGACATGCAAAAGTTTCTCCATTGATTGAGGGATTTATCCATCGGTTAAAGAGATAAGGATGAGTTCTAATTTGAGTTGTAATTAGTTGGCTCAGTTAACTGAGTCAAGTCCAGTTAAATTGGTTTAAAAAATTTGTTTAAATTAATGTGAGTTCAGTTAGTTAATGCGTGCTTGCATATAACTGCTGCACTTCAGATAACTGAATATTCTCTCATGAATAACTCATGCATGTCAGTTTAGATAGAGACCCAATTGAAATCAGAGGAGGGACAATGTACTATCAATTGGATGGATTTTTCCTATAAAGGAAGCTCATCCATGGAGAAGGATTTATCTCCTTCAGAATTGTGCAGTTAGATAAGAGGTTAGTGAGTGTGTGAAGAGGCCAATTCACACATGTGGCCTCACTGGACCCCAAGAAAAATTGCGGAAGGAAATAGAAGGCTTGGAGGGCAAAGGAGAAGGTTTGAGAGAGACCTTTGACTGTCTATGAGCAGTAGAGGGATTGCAGAGAGAGCATGATAGCTTGTGAGCTGATTCTTTTTGTAATCCGGACTATATTTCCACTTGTATGATAATACAGTGTTGGGGTTTTAGGCTAAGGCTTTCCCCAGGTTATTTCTTCTGTATTATGTGTGATTGATTTCTTCTTATCAGTTATATGTGTTAAATTGATCTTGCTCAATTCGATTAAGCTTCCGCATAATTGTTTGTAGAAGTAGATCAAGTATTTTGTTTTAGTATATTGCATTATCACATGATCTATGGTAGGAATTTCTACATGGTATCAAAACTAGCTGATTTGTAGAAAAATTCTACATGGTAGCAAAGCAGAGGTGATCAAAGTGGAGAATAATATACTAGAGGAGATTTCGAAGTTTTCAGTTTTGGGTCGTGAGTTTTCAGAGCAAATCTAAAATTGTTTGTGCAAAATTTTCAGAAACAAATAGCATATCTGGATTCCTTGCGGAAAATACCCAAAATCAATAAAAAAGATCGGTTGAATTAGAGTTCGGATGAGGGAGATATTGTTGATTTAAAATCAACTCTTTTTCCAGAAAATTTCGTGATGGTGGGAAATATGAAACAGATTGGTGTGCTAGCCAAGAACCTGTATGCACTTGAGGTACAAGAAGCATGCAAAGCCTTGAGGAGAAAGGCAAAGGTTAAATACTTGGTGGTTGAGAGGGAAAGTACACTACCTCTCAACATGCAGCGCTAGAAGAAGTCTCAGACGATTGTGGAAGAGCCACGATTGGTGAATCAGCTTAGGAGGTTGTGGAATAGCCACAACTAGAGAAGCTGAGAGGAGATCGAGTAAAGACATCTACTCATGCATAGATCTCCAATAGGGGGAAATTTTGAGCCAAGTGGGCAGAGGGATCACATGCATCCATACCTCAAAGTAGAAGGTGGGGTGATGTGGAGTGACAGTCCCAAGAAGGCTAGAATAGGGGCAGGATCATTGAGGTACCCAACCTCTTTAATTAGACCTTGCTACGGGAGCCCGACAAGGAGTAGCAAGACTAGTTGATTGGGTAGAGACAGATGCGGATGGAGCGGCAGAGAGAGTTACAGTGCAGGAGTCCAAGGACTGTGTAGAGCTAGTAGGCTGCAACAATGCGAGGGGCACAGGAGTGTTGCACCAGTGCAGGATGGCAAAGAGAGGTGTGCAATGGTGTGAGATGCATGGAGTGTTGCAACAGCTCAGAGGTCAGAGAGGGAGCACTTGTCAGCAACAGGTAGAGCTTTAGCATCAGAGTATGTTTCTAGCCCAACAGAGAGGTCAGTTGGGAGTTTTTTTTGTTTCTAGTGTTGCTGGAGCAACCACACTTGGTAGAAGTGTTGCATGCAGAACATTCCAAAGGTACAACATCGGGTTCGAGTTGAATGCCTTTCTTGTTGAGAGGAAGTGTTTAAAATAGCAACAAGAAATGCTAAAAATAGAAGTGCTAAAAATATCACTGCTATAAATAGCAGTTTGGGTACCAGTGCTAGATTGAGAAACAAGGAATGAAAAATGAAAGTGCTAAAAATAGCATTGCTATTTTTAGCTATTCGGGATGGATTCCAATTTTAGTTAGTCCTTGGACTAAAATAGGAAGTAAAATTTGAATTTTAACTTAATAGCTGTTTGAAAATTAATTAATTAATTCACCATGAGTTAATTAGTTGTGAAAAAATCAAACATGAAGTCTATGTGAGGACATGCAACAATTTCTCCATTGATTGAGGGATTTATCCATCAGTTAAAGAGATAAGGATGAGTTCTAATTTGAGTTGTAATTATTTGGCTCAGTTAACTTTGTCAAGTCCAGTTAGATTGATTTAAACAATTTGTTTAAGTTAAAGTGAGTTCAGTTAGTTAATGCATGCTTGCATATAACTGTTGCACTTCAGATAACTGAATATTCTCTCATGAATAACTCATGTATGTCAATTCAGACAGAGACCCAATTGAGATCAAAGGAGGGACAATGTACTATCAGTTGGATGGATTTTTCCTATAAAGGAAGCTCATCCATGGAGAAGGATTTATCTCCTTCAGGATTGTGCAGTTAGATCAGAGGTTAGTAAGTGTGTGAAGAGGCCAATTCACAAATGTGGTTTCACTGGACCCCAAGAAAAACTACACAAGGAAATAGGAAGCTTGGAGGGCAGAGGAGAAGGTTTGAGAGAGGCCTTTGACTGTCTATCAGTAGTAGAGGGATTGCAGTGAGAGCAGGATAGCTTGTGAGTTGATTCTTTTTGTAATCCGGACTATATTTCCACTTGTATGATAATACGAAGTTGGGGTTTTAGGCTGAGGCTTTCCCCGAGTTATTTCTTCTGTGTTATGTGTGATTGATTTCTTCTTATTAGTTATATGTGTTAAATTGATCTTGCTCAATTCGATTAAGCTTCCGCATAATTGTTTGTAGAAGTAGATCAAGTATTTTGCTTTAGTATATTGCATTATCAGGTGATCTATAGTGGGAATTTCTACATTGAGAGTGTTAGAAGGAATTTTGCATCGTTCTAGGTGCTCTCTAGTTATATTCTTGATGTTTGACCGGGTCATTTGTAACACTATAATTTCTTTCCTTTTATAACTTAATAAATAGTAATCTCGTAAATAGTTTAAACACATGTTCAACATGTAAGGGCCACTTTCTTTTATTTCCATCCAATTAAGATAAATTTATCTGATTTGCCTTATGCTTTGTACCAAATTCTGTCAAGCAATTTTATACTCTTATTGTTATTACACTCAAATGCTTTTGGTACATGCTTCTCATACAAGTACTTATCTATAAGTGATGTAAAAATTTAATTTACTTCACAAATTTCTCAGTGTTCACAACTATTTTAGTTTTTTTTTTTTTAAAGTACTTATCATTTACAATTTCTCTAGTTTTAGTTGTATGGATAGTTATAAATTTTTTAGTTTTCACAAAATTACTTTAGTTTAACTCATTTGGATAGTATTTTTTTTTCAAATGCACATAAATTTAGCCTTCACAATTGTTAATTACTTAATTAATGTTCATGTTTCAAATTTATGTTAAAATTTGGTAGGGACTACTTTTTCTAGCTATAAAGATCAAACAACAATAATAGAAAAAACAATGAAGTGAACAATAATTGAATAATAGGCACTAAATATATTTTTCTTGTACCACTAATGGAATTTTATGTTTTTTTTTTTTAAATATTGAAGCTAAAAATAATTAATAGAATTACACTTATTACATATCACATTGTAAAATTTAAGTACAGTAATGAAATTTAACGGTTTTGAATTTAATTTTATATCAAATGAAATTATGATTGCTCTATGAGTATAGTCTTTCATGCAATACATTAAACTATGCACGTGAATAAATTTATTTTTTCAAACTCTTTGTTAATTGTACTTTCTAATTAAGTATCAATTTTATTTTTATTTTTATTTTTTAATTAATTTTCAAATATAAACCATGCAAATTAGAATTGGTTGTGGAAGAGAATTATCTATTCTTTATTGCACTCATTTCTCATTACAACGGAAGAAAGTTCACCAGCTTCACAAAGTAGACCACCCCTTTCCTAACAAACATCTTCCACAGGAGTATCAAAAAAAGTTCAAAGCAAAGAATATCAAGAAGCAAAAAAGGTCTTTAAAGTAAGGTTATGGGTGGCCGTGAAATGCACTAAATCTTATAGTGGAGGAGCAAGTGGATCAAGTGGTTCAAAGTCTTGCTTTTTCCCTTATTATAAAACACAAAAATCAGGGAGCAAGATTTTAATGTCATTTACTTGGAATGGGGAAGAAAGAACAAATAGTTATATATACGAGTGTACCTAAAACAGAGAAAGCATATCTACATAAACAATTTAATGAACTTGAAAAATTGAGACATATTGTTGAAGGTTCAATTCTAACCAACAATAATCCTAGTGGATTGGCAGTTGGTGGTTAACACTCTTATTCTCAACATTAAGTTTCAGTTTCCCACCTTGAAAATTTATGGGATGTAAAAGGGAGGGAAATTTTTGATGCATCCATTGGGCGATTTTTTTCGCAAATGGCATAGCTTTCAATGTTTGTAGATCTCCTTATTAGAAGGAAATGGTGAGGGATCTAGTTAACATTGCCCCTAAGGGTTACACGCCTCCTAGTTATGAAAAGATGAGGACAACGGTGTTATCTAAAGAGAGGGCTCGGGTTGAAGCTAGACTTCATGACATTAAGTATAGTTGGAAAGAATTTGGGGTCTCCATTGTCTCAGATGGTTGGAAAAATCTCAACCATCGTCTCCTTATCAATATTTTAGTATCTTTCCTGAAAGGAGTTATGTTTTTAAAATCCCATGATACCACAGGAAAGACAAAATATGGTTCATACCTAATGGGTCTCTTCAAAGAGGAAATAGAGGAGATTGGAAGAGAAAATGTGGTGCAAATTATTCCAGATAGTGCCTCAAATAATGTCCTTGCTAGGGGGTTGATTGAGGATGAATATCCAACAAATTTTTGGACTCCTTGTTCTATGCACTGCATGAATTTGCTCCTGAAAGATATTAATAACATTGCATGGGTTGGGAAAACTATAAAAAGCAAATATGCTACAAAATTTTATTGTTAATCATTCAACATTCATAGAAATTTATAGGAAATATGCAAATCTTCAGCTTCTTCGATGCGCTGAGACTAGATTTGCATATGCATTCATCATGCTTCAATGCCTTATTAAAATGCATCAATCTTTGAGAGAGATGGTGGTATCAATAGATTGGCATAGATGTTAGGGTTCTCATATTGGAGATGGCCCAAAAGTTGAGGACATTATTATTGGCATTTCTTCAGAGGATTTTTGGAGGAGAGTGGAGTATATTGTCACCTTGATCACACCTATTGTTTCCACCCTTTGCATATTTAATAGTGATCAACCATGCTTATGGGATGTTTTTGAGAGTATGGATCAAATGAGAGAGAAACTTCATGATATAATGGAAACATGAAATTCTAGGATTGACAAAAACACTAGAAATGAAGTGTGGGAACTTAGTTTAATAAGGTGGAAAATGCTTCATAACCTTCTTCATTCAATTTCATTCTTACTCAATCCTAAATGGTTTCAAAAGAAACCGTCTACAGATTTGGAGGTGATGCAAAATTGGAACACTTTTATAAGTAGGTGTTATGATCATTAGGATCGCACTGCTTTACAACTGGAGTTGGGAAAGCACTTGAGATCAGAGGACCACTTTGCAAATGAAGACTGTGCATACAATAGAGAAAAACTTGGACCCAAAGACTTTTGGATGCAATATGGTACATGGACTCCCTTACTTCATAGCTTGGCTATCTGTTTGCTTTCACAGGTATGATCAATATTGAATACCTTTAATGTATTGATTTATTGTTTAAGAAATTAAGTCTAATGCTCATTTTTTATTATTTTCCATTTAAGATTTCAAATGTCTATTGCTAACATAATGTCAATTTTTTTTTGCAAGTTACTAGTTCATCTGCATGTGAAAGGAACTGGAGTGAATATGCCTTCATACATTCATCAAAAAGAAATTGCCTAGGTACAAAAAAGACACAAGATTTGGTGTTCGTACACTCAAATCTATGCTTGTTGTCTCGACAACAACTAGATTATAAAACTTGACCCACTAGAATGTGGGAATATGGTGGTTCACAAGATGATGGAGATGATAAGCTTCCACTTGAGGTGCTACAAGACAATGCTGAAGACATGCTTGATAGTACCAAGAAGTCTACTAACCATAATAATGCTTTTGGAATTGGATCAAGCTCAAAAACCATTCTAGAAAATGAGCTTGACAATCTAGATTATTAAGTTTATTTGTCTTTTGCATATGAATTGCTAGAAGTGGATTTAGAGATACATTTAATTATTTATATTTTAAATCTCTTATTCTCATAAATGTTTGCTATTTTTTTAGAATTAATGATTGGCTAAATTTTTGGATTTGGCAAATTATGACATCTTTCTTAAAAGTAAATCACTCTTTATAAATGTTTTTTTAAAACTTCATATGTGGAAACATTAGATTTTTATGATTAATGTTGTGTTTTATATTGTTAACCTTTAATCTTGAATTTTCTCTCTCTTCGTTTCTTATACACGAAACCTGCAAACTCTGTTTCTCGTATTGTTGTCGTTTCTTGTTATGTTTCCCGTTTCCCATTTTTGATAACATAATTGCACACTCGGCCATCAAGATCCACACGTCTTCCCGCTTTCATATATGCTTCTACTCCTATATATTGTTTGCCTTCATATGTGCCCCTACTGCTATACGTTATTTTGAACCATCCCCATATATGTTTTTTTTGTGATACAAAGATGGGGAAATTTCCTGATAATACAAAATAGGATAATTTCCAAACAAAACACAGTTTGCATCAGATTATAAATTACAACATATGGGATGTTCTTGTGAAGTGATTGTCTACACATAAATGCTAGCACACAAAGAAAAATGCCCAAAAAAATGAAGTTACTTTTATATCAACCATTGCAATCGTTCAAATCAAAACATCCACTTAGGTCACATCTTGTTCAAATAAGTGTGCACAGACAAAATGCTCAACATAACAAGAAACAATGGGAAATATTATTACACATACTCAAGTAGAATAAAGGAACAAAATGTCAAATTTTCTCACACATTTTGGCAACCCCAACAACCATAAATAGAATAAGCATGAACACCATATTCCCAAATTTGAATCTGTTGCAAACCCAGAAAGTGCAGATTCCAGACTAGTCGCCACACACCATGTCATATTTTGTCATATTTAATTAAATAGACAGAACATGAACAATTGCAGACAAATTGAAGAACCTGAATTAGGAACATAACCTAAGCCACAGTAATTTGTTCCAAGGAGTGACATATTTAGATATAAGGGACAAAATGTGACCAATTGAAGACTCAGAATTGAGCATTGAAACTAACCACAGTAAAGGACTAACAAATAATTGATTTTTTTTTCACTCTAAATTTCGAGATATTCTCATAATCTACCATTGATATAAATTTAATAAATTAAAATTAGTACCAGTTGCTTTGCTTTACCTATTTTCATTCTAATAATTACTACCAAACCAAACCAATGCCTTTCCTTCTTTTCCCTTGCCTAGCTTTACCCCCACCACCTTTGTTTCTTTGCCTTCACCTCTGCTAGGGAACACTTTTAAAAACCAATCCAACGTTCTTCCGGTTGATTCTACATGTTCAGCCAACAAGTAGCCACAACAATCGAAACAAAGTGAGGAGGAATAGCAAGCTTGCAAAACAAAGGCTAGGACAGAGACACAACAACAAAGACTAGAAAAGACCAGAAAATTAGGGCAGGCTTCCCGAAACTAAGCACAATAGGACATGGAAATCCAAGCTAGGACCAACAATGAAAGTTATCAAAGTGAGACAGGCCAGTGATAGAACAATACTATAGGCCCAAGCTCATAAAATAGAAGTTTGAGTAAATTTAGGTGACTCACGTGTCCTCAGTTTATGTGGATCTCAGATTTTGAAATCAAGTGGTCAATAAAGTGAAACAATTTATGTTTCTTTTCTTCGTCATATTTTAAATATTCCTAAAATCTACAATAAAATAATGAACAATGGAATAGTGAAATTGTAGCCATTTTTCAAGACGTATGGTGCTCATGAGAAATAAAAATAATGCTAGACATATGGCACCATGAGAAATAATAATATAACTTATAGCCTTTTATATTGAGAATCAAAAGTTAGTTCATAACTAACAATATCTTAATAGATTTGCTTTTCTAGGGTGGAGATGATTTATATTTCCCTATGAAAACCTAAATATTCTTTTTTGAGTTTTATGTTTCTCCACTTAAACTGCATGGACATAGTTATTTAATTTGTATGGCCATAGTTATTTAATTGTTGGTTTAGATAATCAAAATTACAATCAATGTTTCAGAAGTCACTATAAGTGGAAGGGCTTGCCATTATTTAAAAATTTAATATATTTTATTTATTTAAGAGTTTAGTGTATGCTATTTATTATTGAGAGGTCAGAAGTACATAGAAGTACATGTAGCATGGAGGGAATCACGCATGGTGCTAGGCAGCAGATGGTGATGGATAGCTGGCTCGTACTGGGCACCAGGGTTGAGGGTATCAGGAATGAGGCCAATGGAAAATAGAGGTTTAGGGAAACCTCGAGCTGGGAAAGAAGGTTTACTGATACTGCTACTGTGTTTGTCTTCTGCCCTTGCTTGCATGTGCTCGTCGAAGGTGGGAATAGCTATTGTAATATGTGGAGGCTTCCAACAGACATGGATGAGTATCATGGTCAACCAACGAGATTTTGTTGATTTGGACCTCGAGCCTAGGGACATCCTGTCAGTATGGGATCTGGATGTCACTGAGCAGAACATCAAGAAGTATATTTGTTCAACTATGCCTCTAGCTGGGAAGGGAAGAGGCTCGGTGGTGGGATGGAATCAGGAAAGTTGTTTAGGGTTTTGGGAGGAGAACCTATGCGGTTCAAAGGAGAAGACCTGGGGGACTATCAAGAAACTAGAGTTGAGGCAAGAACAAGCGTTTTTCTCGGTAGACTGTGCAATGAAGGCGGAAATGGGAAACCAAGTAAGTGATTTAATCCCTAGAGATGTTAGAAGACATTTTTATGAGTTGCGGGTTGAGGGGAAACAAGGGTTTGAAGTAGTTTTTGGTAGAAGACTTGGGGCAAAAGGAGGCGATAAAGGGGAAAAGGTTGGATAGTAGGGTTTCATGTAGGATTCCCCTAAACCAGAGGATAGGAGAGACCCTATTCTTGAAAATAAACCATTTTTTGAAGGAGGTTTCAGAAGAAGCTCGTACATAGGGTTTTAGAGGTTTTCTAGAAGAACCAGTGGAGGGGTCGGGAAACTTTAGAGAACATATTAGAGGAGAAATTTCTCTGCTTATCTCGGCGAGGTGTGAAGAGATTAACCAATTTCCTTTAAGTTAGGAAGTGATGGAGCCTTCCTTCCTTGCGAGAGTGGAGGGTCAACCCTCGGATGTGAGAGTTTTAAACCAGAGAAGTTGTTTAGCAGAGAGGCAAGTAGAACCGCTCTCTACAAAAGGAATCAATGAGAGGGAGACTCGACCAAAAGCAGGGGAAGAGGGGAGGAATGGGAATACATGAGAGAAGAGGAAGAAAGGTAAACTGATAAAGAAAAAGGAGGTAAGCCTGAAATTGGTGCTGGGAGTTGATATTCATATTGATAGAGCAATGGAAGCGATAGAGGTAACATTGGTTGGGAGAGCTAAGGGGAAAAAATTACACAACAAGTTACATCTCCAAATGGACTTCCAAAGTATAGAAGGAAGCGTCAGACCAACAGTTTGAAGTGTCCAATCTAGCTAGGGGTTAGTTCATGATAAAATTTAGCAAAGGAGAAACCCTGGAATGGGTTTTGAAACAAAATTGGTTTTTTGGCAGGGCACTGATATTGTTTAAAAGATGGAACCCCTTGTTTGATGCCCAGAGAGAAGAGGTGACAGAGATTCTAGTTTGGGTACATATTCTTGGATTACCCCCACCTTTTTGGATGGAGATGGTGTTTAGCTCCATTGGAAATACACTAGGTCAGTTTCTAGAAGCATAAATGTCTTTTGTGGAATCCAAGGACAAGGGACTAGCAAGAATTATGGTAAGATTGAATCTAAGGGAAGGACTAGTAGAGGAAATTCACCTTAAATTCAAGGATTTATCGTACACACAAATTTTAGATTATGAACATCTTCCTTTACGTTGTCATTGATGCCACGTTTATGGGCATCTTGCTAGAGATTTCCCTCTGGGATTTAGAAGGAGAAGAAGGCATCTAGGAGAATAAGGAAGAATAGACTAACCACAAAGGGAAGAGAAGGAGAACATACAAGCGGAGGAATTGGGGGTTAGGAAGGTTGGAGATCAAATGAAGATGAATTCCGAAGGAATGAAGGATATGCATAAGGAAGAAATGGCAAAGCAGGAGCAGGAGCAGCCTCGGGAGTCGGGTCAGGCTGAGATAGTGGAGAGTGGAGAAATTGTTTATGTGCCCCAGTCACAAGGTTCGGTTCTTTCTCCTGTCCCTTCTATTCATAAATCTGTTATGTCATTGCTCAACTCGATGTCGATGCCTAGTCCTTCCAGGCCTCCTCTTTTGGAGAATTTGTATGTCGAATTAGTAACTCAGGCCCTGGATAGTATCATAACCTCCATTCCAGATATTCTCATGAGCCAACCCTTGTATCCCCCTCTTCAGTAGGATTTTCTATAGAGAAATCTCATTATAACCTTCGGTCTAGGGAAAATAAGATCATCCATTGGGAAGTTGTGGGAGGGTTGGGAGTCCATTGGATCTCGGTTGGACCTCAAAAGTCTAGAGGAAGGAAGATCGATTGTTCAAAGGCTCAAAAAAAGAGAAAAAATTGATATAGCAGATGGGAAACAATTATCACTTACCGGGGTGCTTAGCGCCACGCGTACCCCATATCAAGTGACCAAATGATTGTGTTGTCTATTAATTATCGAGGTTTTTCTAGTGCCTCTAAAAAACTCGCTTTGAAGGCTTTTATTAGAAGTTAATGTAATGATATTATAATGCTTCAAGAAACCCTTGGAGCAGGAGAGGAGATCAAGTTCGCACTGAATAAAATGTTTCTGGGTTGGACATTCCTGACTATGGATGCCAAAGGAAGATCTGGAAGATTGGCACTAGGTGTCAAAGTTGGAAGCCTAAAGTTATTAAATTCTTGGTGATTAGAGAAAATCCTTGGAGCTGAGGTTTATTCCCAGGAGCTATTCTTAGAATTACTAATATTTAATATTTATGGGCCTTGTCAGGACAAGGTGCCATTTTGGAATAATCTATTCTCAAAATCCATTATGAATAACTTGAATTTGGTGGTTGGAGGTGATATAAACTTCTCCTTGGGCCTATCATAAACATGGAGCCATGTATCTCAAGCAAATCCTCTAGCAGACTTCTTTCTAAACAAGATCCGTTCTGGAACGCTTTTAGATATAAACTTGATAAAATTCAGAATGACTTGGAGGAACATGAGAGTGGGGGGAGCTAGGGTAGCCAAGAGGTTGGATTGTTTCCTGCTAAAAGAGGAATTGGCATCTAGAATCCCTTGTTTAAGACACTAGATGGGGGAAGGTGGGGACTCGGATCACCTCCCTATTCTATTGGAAATGAAAGGGCCTGATAAAAAATTGGGGTCTCCATTACAATTTAACCCAACATGGCTCAAGGAAGCCTCATATAATAACCTGGTTAAAACTACTTGGAGGCCTATGCTTGGTGAACAGGGGAGGGATATGGCTCAACCCTTCATGGAGAACTTAAAGGGCATGAAAAAGGAAACCATAGAATGGGAAAAAGCAAAGAAGATAATAGAGGAAGTTGATTTAAGAAGAATAGGGGAGGAATTAGATCAATTGGAGAGTCCAAAAAAGGATGGTTATAAGACAATAGAGAAGAGGGAAAGGATCAAACAGTTGGAGAGAGAAAGAAGGAAAATCCTTATTGATAGAGAAGAACATTGGAGACTAAAAAGAAGAGTGATTTGGTTGGTAGCAGGGGATGATAATTCAAAATTCTTGTAGAACTGTGTAAAAGGGAGGAAAAATTCAAATACAATATGGGGATTAAAAATGGAGGAAGGGGGTACAACAAAATCCTTTGATGAACAAGCCTCAATGTGAAAAATACTTCAAAAACCTATTCAAAGCTCTAGAAGAGGTATCAATAGTTGAGGTGATCCGAGTAGCCCAAAAATTCCCAAGATATGCTGAGGAGGAGGAAAACGAAATGCTTATGGCCTCGGTGTCAAGAGGGGAGGGAAAAGGAATCTTAAAGTCAATGCAGAGGGACAAGATCCCAAGACCGGATGGATGGACAATGGAATTCTTCCAAAACTTATTTGATATCATTGGGGATGACCTCATAGGGGTGGTTGAGGAATCTCGGAAAAAAGGATTGGTGTTTGAACCCTTCAATTCCACTTTTTTGGCTTTAATCCCTAGTGAGAGGACCCCTTATCTTTCGAGGAATTTAGGCCCATTTCTTTGTGAAACTGCATATATAAAATTATTGGAAAGGTCATTGCAGTACTATTGAATCCTATTCTCTCAAGGAACATATCCAAGGAGAAATTTGGCTTTTTAGATGGAAGGCAGATTCATGAAGCTATAGGGGTGGCTCAAGAGACACTACACAGTATCAAGAGCCGTAAAAAAAAAGGAGTGATTTTTAAAATCGATCTTTCCAAAGCATATGACATAATCAGTTGGCTTTACATTAGGATACTAATGACTCACTTGGGATTTGGCATTGATTTATAAACTAGGTAATGGGATGTATTTCAAATGTTAGCTTTGTAGACTTGATCACGGGGCAACATCTTCTTTCTTCCATAGCCAGAGAGGACTCAGACAGGGATGCCCATTATCACCCCTCCTTTTTCTATTAGCAGCAGAGCATCTTAGTCAAATGATCCTATAAGTAAGGAGAAGATGAGACATAAAAGGTATTGAAGTGGTGGTAAACCTCCATATCTCTCATTTATTGTTTTTTTATTGATATCCTCCTTTTCAGTGATGGAAGTAGGAGTGATATTCAGCATATTAAATCCATCCTCAATTTGTTTCTAGTAGCTACAGGTATGTGTATCAATGTACAAAAATCTTCTTTGATTCTAGAGGGGTTCTCTAGGATTGGAATCAGAAGGATTACAGAGGTGCTTCCTTTTGAAACAAAGTTAATGATGGATAGCTTCAAATATCTGGGATTCCACCTTAAGCTAGACACCTATAGGAAACAAGATTGGTTCTAACTTGTGGCAAAAAATGAAAATCGAGTAAAATACTAGAGCTATAAATGGATGTCGAGAGCGAGAAGGTTGGTTCTAATTAAGTCGGTTCTGAGGCCATTCTTGTTTACTGAACTACATTAACTTGGGTGCCCAAAGGAATTCTCTCACGGAGAAGGAAAGTATGCAACAGGTTTCTATGGGTCGAATCAAAGGAGGACTCAGTTCTACCATGGGTGGCCTCGGAGAAAGTAGATAGACTAAAGAAATGGGGCGGTGGGGCATAAAAGATCTTTCAACTTTTGCATCCTCGTTAGCAGTAAAATTGGGATGGAGGCTTATATCAATGGAGAATCTGTGGACGATGGTCATTAAAATAAAATACATTGATCTGATGCCCATGGATGAATGATTGAGGAATCCAGACAAGAGGAATCCACAAACCTTAGTCATTTGGAAGGAAACCTTGGAATCAATTAAGATCATTGAACAAGGTCTAGCTTGGCATGTTGGGAATGGAGAGAAGATTCGACTTGGTATGGACCCATGGGTAGGCTTCAATGAGGGATATTCTTTATCAAGAGAGGTTATAACACACTTACACTCGCAAGGATGTGTTCACCTAAACCAAATTGAGAAGGAGGGACAATCGACGATATGGTAGGAAGCATGGAAAACAATGAAGGATATGCAAATGGAGCCCCAATGGATAGAGGAATGGTAGAATTTCATCAGAGAACTAATGTTCAACTAAGGGGTCGACCAGACGAGTTGAGATGGGTACATGCTTCGACTTGAAAATATTCCCTAGAGTGCGGCTACAGTCACCTAATGACAAGAAGGGAGTGGGGTGCACAAGAGTGGTGGGTCAAGCCCCTTTGGAAACTAAAAAACCCTGCAAAATCAAGACTTTTCTTTTGGTGTATCTTATGAAATAAAGTCCCAACATGCGATAACCTTCAGAAAAGGAATAAGATGGGACTCGGGTGGTGCACCCTTTGCAAAAGAAAGGAGGAATCAATTCAACACCTTTTCTTAAAATGCCAGTTTAGTAAAAGTACTTGGGAGGAAACCTTGAGGCTTGTGGGAAAAAATCAGGGATGGGATGGAGATAACATTGGGGAAGCATGACAAAGATGGTGGGATGAGACACAAGAGAAAAATATGAAAAGTCTTCCATTAATTATTTCATGGGGCATAATTGGATCGGAATAAGAATATTTTCAAGGACTTGGCCCCTGCTTTTGTTCCCATTGTCATAGAATGTGCCTCAATTTATGGCCTGATACCCCTACCAAATATTGTTAAGAGTATTAGGGAAGTTAGAGAAGAACATATTGGGAGGGACATGTCGTGAGCTTCTTTTCACGAAGCGTCTGATCCACAGAATATCTGTGGGGCAGGTTTTATCATTCACATCAACACCCAAAAAAACTTAAAATCATCAGTGGGCCTTGGCCCAGGAACAGATAATTTCGTTGAATTACAATCCTTATAATTGTTGCTTTGTTGACTTATACATTTGGGGTTGGGATCGATCCAGGTCTTTGGAGACTCTCAGAATGTTGTAAAATGGTTTAATGGAGAGCACAGATGTCAAAACTACATGTTGATTCCATTGTTAGAAGAATTTTTAAAATTAAAACATCGTTTTAACTTTATCATTGTATGTCATATTTACAGGGAACGGAATTAAGTTTCAGACCTCATATCTAAGGAGGGTTTACAACAAGCTATGGGTACTTGGCGCATAGCAGAAACTAATAGGGGTTTGATCTGTGTGTCAGATCAACCTCCATTCTTAATATGAAAATAATTTGGTTTACTACTATGATCGAGAAACAATTCATTTTTCTTTTTGATTATGCTATGTATATACAGGGGTTAAAAAATTGATACTTGAAAATCTCTGTTTTTTGTAACACTGTTTAAATGACTTGTTCCTGTTTGGGTTGTTTTCCTACGAAATGAGGAGGTCCGGGAACATCCTTTAGCTCTTTTTCTGTGTTATAGAGTCTGTATAGTATTGTTGTTACTTTCAAATGAGAATAATTACTCTATGTTTACCTATTAGACATACAGTACATTAAATGCTTAAATGCATATACAAATGTAACTTTTTATTGCCTTAATAGAAAATTTGATTTTTTCCTTAGAAAAAATGCTATTTATTATTTAATTTAATGTATTTGTGGGTTTATTGTAAGATAAGATTATTAATGAAATCATTAAGTAAATATAGATCATTTATAATATGGATTATTTATAGTAATATTAATTTTCAATGGAGTTACCATAAAAAATTATTTTGCACATGGAAAACATATAGTTATATTTGAAAAAATATTTCTCTTTTGCTATTTATTTCAAGTAAAGATAGTTATGCAAAATGAACATTTTATAATATTTTTTTATTTTCAAACTATTCTATTTGGCAATTTTGATTTAGTGATTATGTTTTAAAGTTGATTATTTTAATGGTTTGAAAGTCATTTAATTAAGAAAATTGAATAAAATATAATCTTTAAAATTTTAAAATAGAGAAAAAAAATTACATAGTGAAATAATAGTTTGTATTACAGTAAATATTGGAAAAAATTAAAGAAAATAAGATAATAAAGAAAAATGTAATTGTATTGAAACATATAATACTTAAAAGTAAATGTCTTCACCCCCGTTCGGGGTGAGTGTTCGAGGATGCAGAACAAACATGGATGTCAGGATAACTGAATGTTAGGTACAACCCACCACAGCCCACACGCTCATGGCGATGGGTGCGGTGGCCTCCCGTATGATAATGTATAGAGGGGCATGGAAAAGTGGCAACTAGTGCCAGGGTAGTGACAGAGGTGGGAAGGACAGGAAAGGAGGATGAATGGGATAGAGAGGGAAGGAAGGGGATTATGAAGGAATGAAGGGTGATGGGGAGAGCATAGCTGCAGAGGAGAGACGAAGAAATGACGAGGAATATCAACCCAAATACCTGCAATGACACCTTCGAAGCGGAACCGGGTATGTTATATGGCTCTAATCGTCTTTTGCAATGTTGTCTGTGAGTTTCCATGGAGGAAGAATGAGGGATATGACCATAGAGGGGTGTTGGAAATAGGTGGGAGAGACCTAGGCATGCTCGGAAGGAAGGGGATTGGGGTTGAACCGGTAAGTGGTAAAGAGAGAGACCATAAGGGACGGGACCATGAAGAATCACCTGCAATTAAGCTAGCCTACTCGATAATCTGTGAGGAAGGAGAGCATGTAGATAAGCAGGTGTGAGGGAGGGTAATTAGGAGTGGTAGAGAGGAGCGAATGATTTTAGTGGCTATCTGGTTCAAGGGGAGGGTGGTCAGTGCCAAAATTTTCACTCAAACTGGGCACTAGGCCACTACCCCCGGGCGCAGAGCAAAGAGAGGAAAACACCAAAATGGTGGAGAGGCTATTGCTTGGTAGGGGAGAGGCACTGATAATATTGGTAGAGAAGAGGCATTGCAGCCGTGGGTAGAGGGTCATCGGGGCAGAGACGAGTGTGGAAGGAAAGGTCAGGAGAGGGGAAGCGATAACATTATGGAAAGTCTGGAACTTAATGCATGTGCTCTAATCCAAAATGTATGTGAACAAGTTTGCACAACAGGAGAAATGGAAAGAGCAGCCCATGGAAGAGCACAAGGCAGAAGGGGAAGGGAGCTACCTCGTGCAGCTGACCCGGGCACCTCGGATCCCAAACATGGAAGAAAGCCAGTAGAAAGGCTTATCAATGAAGCGGCAACAACGTATAGGGTAGGGACAGATGCAGGCATCAGGAAGATCTTAGAAGATTGGGAGGCACATATAAAAGAGGAGGCAGATTCAGAAGAGGAAAAGGAGGCCTAGCGTGAGGTAATCCCAGACCCAGGGAACACTAGGGGGAGACTCACACAATTCAAGTAGACTTTGTACTTGTATTGGCTCATGAAGAGCCTCATGGAGAAGGCAATGGAGCAACTATCAATGGGGGATGGCAATGATCCTCCAGGACATGCCAAACTACAAGAAAGACTTGTAGGCAATCCAGTTCCAGTTGTGTAAGCATGACATTCGCCTAGATCATATTCAAAGTCACATCACTTGTATTATCGAGTTGGCAAAAGCACCAGGAGACTCAGCTGAAGACCCAGCCCCGGTTGACTCAGCCTTAGAGGATTAAAAGGAATAGTCAAGTTCCTTAATGTTTTTTGGTTTTTAGCAAATAGCATTTACTTTTATTAATGTATGCTTATGATAGACAGAAACTCAGACTCTTATCATGATATAGATGTATATATAGCTTAGGTAGATCACCTTAAACTATATTATTTTTGTATGCATATAACGAGGATAGGTGGCCAACAAACTTGGTTTCTCACTGGGCAAGTTGAGGCCACCCATCTCATCTATGTGGTGTAAACTTGTCTTTTATAAATAGAAAATAGAAGGTCCTACCAAGCTTTACAAAAAAAATGTCTTCAAAGTTGTTATTTAACCATTAAACCTGTTAAAAAAAATTATAAAATGAAATTTAAATATTGAAGAATTTTATAATTTTTAAATATAATTATTTATTATATTTCAAATAATTGTAATAGAACTGATATATAGGTTTTTCAATTTATTGTTGTTAAACATTTATGTATCAATCATGTGACGCAAATATATAAATAACAATAATAAAAGCAAAATATAAGTTTCGACATTTAATGTTTTAAAACATTTTTTATAAAATTTATTACACAAATATATAAATGACAATAACACATATATTTTTGAGTTTTGAGTGTTTATATTAATTGGAGTGATATATAAATTTTGTCCATTAGGGTTTTTTCTTATAAAATGTTTGACACTTATAATGCATATTTACAAATTACTTGTCATTTAGCTTAACAAGATGGAGTCTCTCAAAATGAAAGAAATACTTAAATCATGAAAAATCATAAGGATGAAAATTTACCATAAATTTTAAAAATTTAGATTGATTTTACTAATCTTTAATATATAAACTATGAAATATTTGGTAATATTGATAACATTTTTGTAAAAAATATTTTAAATTTATAATATTTTTATATAATCTATAAAATTGTAATAATTTTAAGATAAAATATTTTATCTTATAATATTTTCTTAAAAAAATTAGAAAAAGAAATTTATTTTCTTTCACACAAATGATAGTATATAATAATAAAGTTGTAGATTTAAAGTTGAGATACAACATTCCTACTTCTACATCAAAAATAGCCCATCAAAACATAATAAGATTTTATCTAGAAATAATTGTCTTTAAAAACCAATTCCAACATGTAGCTACTGATGATTTTAGAAATTTGTTAAAAATGATATTTTTTTGTTCCAATAACTAATAGTTATAATTTGTAAGGAAAAGTCATGAACCTTGTGTTCCACCTTGGTTCACAAATTTCACATTGATATTGTCCGCTTCATGTACTAATTACTCATACCAAGAGCCCCATAGGGATGCATCCCCACACTAGGATGTTCCACATTAGTTGTTTTACACTAGTATTGCCCACTTCATATACAAACTACTTGTGCCAAGAGCCTTAGAGGGATGCATCCCCAAACTGGAATAAAGTAACAATTTATTGTGCCAAAAACCCATAAAAAAATATATCCCCATGTTCTTTATAGAATGTGCTCCATTGAGAAATGTGTTGCATGCATAACACTCAATTTCCTTCACAATGTTCAAAGAAACACTACTAGTTGTGTTTGGGTTTGCACCCACACCTGTTAAAATATGAATTAATATTGAAAATCATTGATAAAGTTGAGAAAAGCTTTATTTTGTATTATAAAGTTATGACCTCAATTAAAGCAAGTTTGTTGGGAAATAGGGTGTTATAATGTTTATTCCAAGGGATATCTTTTATCAAAATGGGCAGGGGCAAGTTTGTTGGGAAATAGGGTGTTATAATGTTTGTTCCAAGGGATATCTTTTATCAAAATGGGCAGGGGCACTTGTTGCCTTTGCAACCACACTTGTTAAATATAAGTGAGTATTGAAAATCAATAATAAAAATATGTATTTTAAGTTTTAAGTTGTATTATAAAGTTATTAACTCAATTAAAGGAAGTTGGTTGAGAAATGAGGTGTTATAATGCTCAAAAGTACATGGAGTTGTCTATAATGCGACTTTTTGGAGATTCCGGTGACGGAATCCGGCGAAAGAAATTGAGGTTAAATCTTGATTTGTTGCAGTTAAAATGGTTTTTTAACTACATATTTGGATTCAGCACCCTGACAAACCCCTGGGACACTTTGATTGTGCAGAATCTAGCTATCAAACTTGCGATTCCAATAAATTGCTGCCGGATTTTGACCAGAAAAACTCACCGGAAGGGCTTTCAAAAAATCGCATTATAGACAACTGCAAAATACATTATCTATCTCAATGAGCACAGATACTTACTACCTTTACACCTACACGTGTTAAAATATGAATCAGCATTGAAAATTATTAAAGAAAATATGTACTTGTAAGTGTGAGAAAGTCGAAAAAAAATATATTTATATTATAAAATTATTAATAAATTTAAATATAAAATTAGAAAATGTTTATTTAATATTATAAATATTAATCCATTAAAAAAATTTATTAAAAATAGAATATTATAATTTTTAAATATTAATCATTTATTTATAAAACATAATTATTTTTATTTGATAATAAGATTATTTATAATTTTCAATTCAATAATAAAAATTTATAATTATATTTTAATTAAATTTTAAATTTTAAAATAACAAAAAATACAATATTATACTAAACCATTTTAATTAATATATAAAATATATTAAAGTTTAAATTTTCAAAACCATAACCACCCAAATCAACTAAAAATTCCTTAAAATATATTTACTCATCTACTAATTATGATATTGATGAAACACCTTTAAAACACCATAAGTCCCCACCACCCAAAAAAAAGTTATTCTCCCTGCAAATAAACAAAAACATTTACCACAATCAAAATAAAACCTTCCTATCAATTTTCCCAATATCATTTTCACATAATTAACATCTCTATTTTAACTTTATTTATACCCTTGTTTATTTTAGCATATAAATGTCAAACCACGGTAATCTCCCTCATAATTCATACTTCATTATTATTTTTTCTAAATGAAATTTAATTATTAAACATTATTTGAATGGAATAATCAACTTAAGTTGTTTTTAGTGTGATTTTTTGAAATTTTCTTGATAGATTTTTCAGGTATAATTTCTCTAAAATCTTGTAGGAATTTATTGAACTCAAAGTTTTATGGGTAATCTTATACAATCTAAGTGCCCTAAAAAATTTTAAGATGTTGAATCTATATACACAATCAAAAAACCATTTTAAATAACACAAATAAAAAATTCACCTCAAAATTTTCTGTCGGATTTTGACACTAAAAAATCCAAACAATCACACTAAAAACATAAAAAAACTATAAGAAAAATAAATAAGTCAAATAAAATTTTATCTTAAATTAGCCACAAGTAGCGTCGCTTTGGCCGAGTGGTTAAGGCGTGTGCCTGCTAAGTACATGGGGTTTTCCCGCGAGAGTTCGAATCTCTCAGGCGACGTGCCATGCTTTTAGAAGTTATTTTAGTAATAATTTGGCATCCTCCCTATAGTGAAGTTTTTATTTTTTAAATCGACTAAGGATGATTTTGATTTATTGAAATTGTAAATATTATAATAACAATTTCATGAATACCTTAGGAGACGCGTCAGAGATTTACACGTTTTCCCTCATAATCACAGAGTCATTTAGTATGACCCTCACATACCTTTTTACTAATAATTTGGCATCCTCCATGCATGCAGTGAAGTTTCTTTTTTTTTAAGTCGATTAAGAATGACATTGATTTATTTAAATTGTAAATATTATAATAATAAATTTCTGAAATTTTAAGTAGAATAATAATCTCATTACAGGGGTTTTTAATTTAGATATTAGAATGGGGTTTTTAATTTAGATATTAGAATGATGTATAATGCGTGGTTAATTATGTATATGAGTGCACGGTATAATGGTCGGGGCAGTTGGCTTTCTCGCACCCCGACCGTGTTCGATTCTTATATGTGATGCTGCGCGGCAGCTTATCTCGTTTTATTGTGATTGTACGATATATAATAATTGATGTGATGGATCCGCAGCTTCAGCTTATCTGCTCGCTTCAGCGTATTTGTAATATGTTACTTCTTCAAGGGGGATGAACTTCCCCCCCACCCCCCGAAAAAATAAGGTGTGGTTAATTAAAATATTAAATTAGTGTATGAAATTTTGTGTTTATGAGATAAGGGATTATTTTTATGTAGTGATTTGATTATTAAAGTATATGAAAGAAGTGTACTCACTATACATCTTTATGGGATTCCCTTTGAGATTTTGAATTATTAAGGTGATATTTTTATTTTTCTTTTTAGAAATAATTAAGAAATATTTGTTTTGATTTATTGAAATGATAAAGATTATAATAATAATTTTTTTGAATTTAATAAATTTGTAAGTAGAATAATAATATAATTATAAGGTTATGGTTATATTAGATATTAAATTGGTTTACGAGTCTTTGTGTTTATTGGATAAGGGACCTACCTCCATGTGGTGATTTGACTATTAAAATCTCTAAAAGAGGTGTTCATTATACCCCATTCATTGGTTTCCTTGTGAGGGTTTGAATCTTTCAGGGGATGCATTAGGATTTTACAAGTTTTTCCACGAAGTCATTAGCTCATTTAGTGTAATTGTCATGTACCTTTCTAATAATTCCGCATTTGTTACTACTTCTGACAACACAAGTTTTTGTGGTTTAGTTGGCCTCTTTTTCTTTAACAAAATATGGGAAAATTGATTTTTTTTCCTTTTTGGAAATCAACTAAGAATCAAGTTGATTTATTGAAATTATAAATACTATAATAATATTTTTTGAATTTAATGAAATTGTAAGTAGAATAATAATAATCGAATTGTAAGATTATGGTTAACGCATATACCAAATTGGCTTATATTGTGTTTGTGGTATAAGGTACTCACCTCCATGTAGTGATTTGACTCTTAAAGTCTATGAAAGAGATGTACTCATTATATATCCCTTGGAAATATTAACATTGCATAATCTAATGACATTAGGGATATTTTAAGATATAGGTTTTTTTTTTTTTTTTGAAATAGCAATTTTATTAAATCCAAGATTATAATTTTAGTAAAGGTTTCTTAACCAAATTGTGATGATTGATAAACAAAAAATGTTCAAATTTCTAAAATGTTTAGTCTTCATCTGAGACTAACCCACTAATTGTCATTATTCAACAACGGATCGAGGTGGAAGAATCTTAAGACTAAGCTATCAATGTTTGTTTGTAACATCAGAGAAAGGTGGAGGAGTTTGAACACTAATCTATCAATGTCCTTATGTATTTGTTATAAGGAAGTGGGCCTTGAGTGAGTTCTTATTTTACAACAGGCCTCTTATACTCATGGTTATTTATGCTCTTAGATTTGTTTTAAAAACAAATGGTATGTGGAATGTAATAGTCCCCTCATCCAACAAAGGCAATTCGATTATAATAAACTGGTGTGTATGGGTCATGTCAATAATATCATGAATTCACGGGAAAAACAATCAAAAGCAAGTCTATCCTTATAATGATAACAAATGAGACCATTTCAAGAGATTACTTTGATTCACTACATTCGAATGTTAAGAATGTTAAGGGGGGGTAATAGTGCACTTAGATAATTGATCACCAAGGTGTTCATGATAGAGTGATTCGACTTAGTCTACCTCTCCAAAAACTTATGATAGGAATGTGGATCAATTTAACCCTACAATTATAGTTTTTTAGTATTATTCAATATTACTTGTTGTTGCCCAAAAGGACTTGAATATGTTAAGACTTCATTCACCTTTTAAATTCAATAACAACCTCTAAAAAAACAAAGACTACACCTCTGATATTAATCCTTAGCTTCAACGATCCCAACAACAATTTCATTACAAATTCAATCTCCTAAAGAAAAATAGAAACATATAAATAAGCTTCCAAAAAACAAAATAAAGAAATATTCCATGAATTGGGTGGCATAGACAATACAGTGCAAAGAATCTCTATGAGAATAACTAGTAATTACACCAAATGTAGCAATGGAAACGTCGTAAGGCATAAATTCGAGAAGAACCGTGACATATAAAGAAGCAACTAATTGATTTCAAAAAGGTCTATGTCCAAGTAGGAGCCAGGAGAAACTAGACTCACTGAAACCAAGAACATCCATCAAATGATCCAATGCCATGAAGAGAAAGAGCTCTATGAAGATGTATCTCCTCAAGTTGTTCTAATGCTTTAAGAAACCACCTAAAAATAACCAAGAACATCCATCAAATGATCAAGAATTTATTGTTGAGGGAAGTTCAGCTCTAACGCCTACTTCTTTCTCCTATTATGTCACCTTTGTAAATCCTTAAGCCCTAGCCTAGTTGTTCTTAAGGGGGGATGCTAAAATATTTAGACAGTAGGAGTTAGTTAAGATAAACTTGGTCTAATGTGTCTTTAGGTAAAGTGTGTTTCTTGAGTATGCCTTTGAAGTTATCTAATCCAATTGTCACAATAGGTTCTAGACAAAAAGCAATATGATGGTTCAACTCCTGAATACTAATGATTATCTTGTTACATGGCTTAGCACTTGATTGGTCCATGATCTCTATTTAAAGTGCACATGTTATAGATAAATCTACTATATCCTATGATTAGGGTGAAATCACAACAACCTTGAATTTAAATATAACAATCTACTTTCTCCTAAACTGTGTTACAAAATATCAACTATAACTTCTAGGTAAATATGAGAACTTATTTGGTTAATTGATGATTGGAGATGAGATCCATGAATTACTCCCTTCTAACCTCCATGGGATTTCCACTCATTCAAATTTTGCCATAGCACCTTCACTCATGTGATATTAATGAATACCTTTGATCTCACTAGATATTGACTAAAGCCTCCCCATATTCTTTTGTTTCGTCCCCATCCCAATACATCTCTCTAATAAAAATAGTCCATATTTTAATAGATATTATCAATTTTTACCAGATACCCCTTTTTATACCCCATGACCCACCACCACCCCACCTTCTATCCCACATCTCACCACCGCACTCCCCCCCACCATTAACTATAATATATTGCCTCTAGCAAACCTCTTGTTCCTCCATGGGCTTTGCAAATCTAAACACATGGAATAAGAAATGTTCCTCAAATGAATTAGCAATTAATAATTGAATTGTGATATAACCAATTATTTAACTACAATCAAATGCATTAGTACTGACAAGCGACAATGGAAAATGACAATTGAATGCAAATAAATAACATCTTGATTGGGGGGGGGGTGGCAAATGATAACTCTAGTATCATAGGGCTTGGTGTGTGTTATCCTTCCTTGGGGTTTTATTTATGCCATTACAAGATGGTTAATACCATTTCTCATGAGAATTTGGAAGTTATGTAACCAATTTTCCTATAATTTTCACTTAGGGGTGCATAAATTCACATTTTTTTTTGTTGTGATTTTCTTATGGATACAAGTGAGTGTAGAATCTTTTATTGAAGGAAACAAGCTAGTATTGTAAAGGATTTTTTACATAGTTTTAGATGGATTGAGTGAGAGTGAAAATGAAGTATGGATTGATTCAAGGCCATTTAGGTGCATCTTAGCTGAATGGGGTGGCTAAAGATGCTATAATAGGTACCCCTAATGTGTGAGGTTAGCAAGATAGCTAATGGCCAAAATATATTATATTTTGGTGGAGAAAAATGCTGATTGTAGCCAAGTGGAGTGCACCAAAATGAATCCTTTTAATTAATAAAAATTTTATATTTTACACTAAAATTTGATTTTATGAATTGTACCACGACATTAACATTTAATTTTGGATTGTTATGATTAGGGTAGATAAGATAAATACGATAAAAATATGACTCCACTCAACAAAACGTTGACCTGAATTACTAAAGTTAAACAAGGAACATCGAACCTTGAAAAATTATTGTAGAGTGAGAATGATGAAACTCGAATCCTCTTAGAAAGATAAGGAAAATGTGGCCTTGCTTTGACAAACTATATTCAATAGAGGAGGATCTTAGCAAGACCTTCTATGGACTAAACAATCCATGCACAATTTAAAGTCAAGCACAAGCAATGAGTTGCATATGGGCGGCCATTGACCTTCTCTCAACTCCACTGCTGGTTCTATCATTCAGTAAATACCACGTGCTTGCTTTAATAACCAATTTTCAGAACTTGAATTTAGATTTATCTTGATGCACACTGGTAAGTCATTCCTAATGGGTGATATTCAGATGGGTGGTATTCCAGAAACCCACAGCAGAGTACAAGAGGGTATATGTCTGTTAAATCTTTCTGATTAATTTTATATTTGATTAAACTGTCTATCTACATGCAGTTGTCAAATAATTTGACTGACCTTGAGAGACTGAAACTTCAGGCCCTGGTTTGATTAGGGATGCAGAGCTAGGAAGAGGCCCCAATAGAAAGATTTTTTAGGAAAAAGGAAGACCCATTGGGTGCTTGTAATATTCATCATTTTGTCAATGATTGTAGGTCAAGTTACTACTATGCTTCTTAACAGGTATTACTTTGATGATGGTGGTAATAGTAGACGGATATCGACTCTGGTGCAATCGGCAGGATGTCCTATTCTTTTCATACCTCTGGTACTTTATCAAGGAAAACAAGCCTCTAAGATTACCCCACTCACACCCAAATTGGTGCTAATTTATGTTGGTTTGGGCTTGCTTCTAGTTGGAGACAATCTTCTTTACTCACGGGGTATCTCTTATATTCATGTTTCAACCTATTCTCTTCTCTATTCAAGTAAACTGGCCTTCAATGTTGTATTTGCATTCATACTGAACAGGCAGAAAATTACTCCATATATCCTAAATTCTCTGGTTTTGCTGACTTTGGGTGCAATTCTGCTTGCGGTTCATTCATATGGTGACAGGCCTAAGGGATTAAATACTTCCAAGTACATATTAGGATTCATTTTTACTGTTGCAACTTCTACCATCTATGGGATGCTTCTTCCATTGATGCAACTTCTATTCAATAGGGTTACAAAGAAGGAGACCTTTGCAGTGGTTCTGGAGATGCAAATTTTCACATCCATAGTTACTAGTGTGGTATGCATTTTTGGATTGTTTGTTAGTGGGGAGTTCAGAGATATGAATAAGGAGGCTGAGAGTTTCACAACAGGGAAAGTTTCCAACTATATGGCATTGATATGGTCTGCAACAGGATGGCAGGTTTCTTCAATTGGTGGAGTGGGTTTGATCTTTTTGGTTTCTTCCTTGTTCTCAAATGTGATTAGAAATTTGGCCCTCCCTATTGTGCCCATATTATCAGTGACTTTCTTCCATGATAGAATGGAAGCTCTCAAAATTATTTTGATGTTGTTAAGTACATGGGGATTTGTTTTCTATATATATGGTGGGTACTTGGATTCAAAGCCTTCTACAAGTGTACTGACCAGGATATCTGTTCTAGCTGAAAGCTCATCACATCCTTAATTATCTTCATAGAAGTCTTTATATAGTAAAGAGAGAGTCAAATTAAGTTACTTGCCCTTTATAAATGGAGATTTGTGATCATTTTGTGTTATTAAAAAGTTTTTTAGCCATGTAGCTGACTTCCAACCCTAAATTTGAATCCTTGGCAACATTGTTGCCACAATTGTTTTATTTACTTACATCTATGTCCTAAGCCTCTATTCACATTCATCATCTATCGTTGGACTAGTCTATGTAATTTTTTTTGGATTTGTTTTTGCACCAGATAAGAGAGGGGGTTCCACTGTGTTAGGGTCCCACCCTAACCCCCTTATCTATGTAATGGGACCACGTCATAGTCAAGAGTCAGTAAAGCCCATATTAATAATTGTAAGTGGTTAATCCGCAATTAATAACGGAACCACAGTTAGTTGCAAATGGCCCGTAGTATTAGATAGATGGTATTAATAATACACGGTATTGGCCCGTGGTATTGCACGTACGAGTCATATATAAATGATAGAAACTCCCTGCGAGGAGCATCGTGTCTTATTTTGTAATCGAGCTCTGCTCTAGTGGAGGTTTCCCCCTCGAAGAGGCAAGTGAACATTACTCTCTGAATAATAAATTCATTGCTATTCTGTGTTCTGGGTATCGTTTCTTCGCATATTCTGTATTCTGGGTCTCTTTTCTTTGCATATTCTGTATTTGGGTATCATTTGTAGGTTAAGAGCATAACAAGCTGGTCTTGCAAAGGTTCGACTAGTTCAAGCCCTAACTTGTTATATCCCGACCTTGTTGGGGCCATGCAAAGAAAAACAAAGAAAAAGCAAACCACTCTGATACCACTGATCCGGACTTAAACAAGAACACAACAATTTACAGAGATAACCATAAACACAGATATGCAGCGGAAATAATACTTCATTTCATTAATGCAAAATATTGAAATATGCTTACAAACAGGAATGGAAATAAACCAGTTAAGGCGATGGTAGCTTATTTCTGAGAAGAGATGTAGTGGCTACATGCCTCTGAACTATGTTACAATGAGGCTCGAAGGCCTATTTATTGTTGAGAAACAATGGAAAACCCTTAACATTCCAAAACCTAACCCTAGAAGATGAAACGCCAAACTGTGGGCCCCGTTTGGGTAAATTGGTACATCAACTTCCCGGGGTCGTAACTTTGGCATACAATCTTCATTTGACGTGTACAATAGCTCGTTAGAAATATCTATCTGAGCACTACCACTTTTGGAAGGGAATCATCGGTCCATTGACCCATGTTGCCCCCAGATTTCCCAAAAAACGTTGTTTAGGGCCTCAAAACGGCTTCGGAAGTTTAGGACCCAAAAAACTGCTAAAAATAGTAAGTTGTGCTACAATTAAGGAAACTGAAAATGCTGAAAGAAACAATGGTAGTGGTCCAGGTGGACTTGGCAGGTGGCCACCAAGATCGACATGGATCAATTATAGCCCTGATAGATTTTTAGTTGAATTAATTTTTAGACCATCGGTTCCAGACAATGTCACTAACTGGCAGGTATTCATTTATGACGAAGACATTTTGATTTTCTTAACTTCTGAGAAATCCTATGATGATCAGATTATTGATGAAAGTGATCATGATCTTCAAATAAAGCAAAAACTCAATGAGAATTCCATACCTAAATCAATAATCAAGCTTGAGGATCTTTATGACATCAAGCATAGGTTTAAGCAAATTACTAATTCAAAACTTCAAAGTTCTACTTTAGATTTGAATTAATAAATCTTGGCACTGAGGCCAAACCACAAAATGTTAATATGGGATTAAGACTTACCTCAAAAGAAATATTTGCCTTTATCAGAATATCGAATAGATATAAAAATGTTTTCGCTTGGAATTATGATGATTTGAAAACATATGATACTTCTATCATACAACATACAATTCCAATGATGTCTGAAGAGAAACCAGTGCAGCAGAAATTAAGGAAAATTCATCCAAACCTAGAAAGTCAAATTAAAGTAGAGTTAAACAAACTCTTGAAAGCTAAGATAATTTTCCCTATTAGACATTCAAAATGGGTTTCTAACTTAGTGCCTATTAGAAAGAAGAATGGTGACGTTAGAATTTGCATTGATTTCAAAAATCTTAATAAAGCTAGCCAAAATGATAACTTCCCACTACCAACAATGGAGCAAACTCTTCATTCAGTAGCTGGTTCCAAATTAATGTCTTTCTTGGATGGTTTTTCTACATATAACCAAATATTGGTGCATCCAGATGACAGACTCAAGGCTACTTTCACAACTAAGTGGGGAACATATGCCTACCAAAAAATGCCTTTCGGTTTGATTAATGTTGGGGCTACCTTCCAGAGAGCAATTGATATAGCATTCAAAGGTTTAATTAATAAGCCAGTTGTTGTCTATTTGGATGACATTATTGTCTTCTCCAAGAAAAGAGCAAATCATTTACATGATTTGAAGCAAATCTTTGAACGCTATAAAAGGTATTGGATTTCATTGAATCCCAAGAAATCATTTTTTGTTCTTGACCAAGGTAAAATCTTGGGGTTTATTGTCTCAAAATATGGTATTTATATCAATCCAGAAAGGATCAAGGATATTTATTATATTCCACTTCCACACAATAAAAAATCAATGCAATCACTTTTAGGTCAAATAAATTTTGTAAAGAGATTTGTTCTAGATTTTCCACAGATTGTTTTACCATTATAGACCATGATCAAGAAAAATTCAGTGTTCAAATGGGAGCATAAAGAAAAGGAAGCTTTTGATTCAATCAAACAGGCAATCATAATTGCTCCTGCATTAAACACTCCAAAATTTTCCAATCATTTTATTTTATACACCTTAGCATCTGATACTTCCTACGCATCTGTATTGACACAAATCAATGATCAACAAGTTGAAGCACCCATATCATTTTTTAGTTCAAATCTCCAAAGTGCTGAACTTAATTACTCCAAAGTAGAAAAGAAAGTCTTCACTGTATTAAAATCTATTAAACACTTTAGGCTTTTCCTCTTAAAAACTCATACAAAAGTAATAGTCTCATTTTCAGCAGTGAGACAATTACTAGTTGAGAGGGAATTAGGAGAGAAGAGGGAAAACTAGGTTACAACATTACAAGAATATGATTTGGACATTAAACCAGCGAAAATTGTCAAAGGTCAAGGTTTTTTCAGGTTGTTAGCAAGAGCCTCTAACATTCAGGAACATGAAGGTTCAAACAATATTGATGGAATCAATGAGATAAGTACCATCAACCCTGAATCTCAATATGCGGATTTGTTATTTTATTTGAAAAATGGGTGTTGCGGAGGTAAATCCCCTCTGCGGACAGAGGTGGATCCCACTAGCCCCACAGGGGTCTAGCAACAATCAATCACGCTGCATGCAAGTTTCTAGCTATATAATTTAAAAGTCGATCTAGGAGACCAACCTGGGATCCAACGCTTGTTTGTTGTGGGGGGAAGTGTCGCTCCTATCCTCTATCTCCGGCCAGTCGCTATTCGCACATAGATACCTGCACAAGTGAAGAATAAACCACAACAAGCATAAAATCC